>JAUELK010293536.1:0-14589 GCA_031471215.1 Gastropteron pacificum | reverse complement strand
CTTCAAAGCAGGGCCCTTTCACGTTCACTATCTCATCTTATCTAGATCTAGATTATGTGCTCATTGTATATTTTGCAGGCGAAGCTGCAACGGGTCTTCTAGTAAATCAATAATGAGAAACAGTATTTATATATAGCCCTTGTCTCACAGTCAGCTCTAAGTGCTTTACAATGAGACTGTCAGTACCTATTTACACAACATCAAATGCAAAACACATTAAGAGTACAGCATTACAAAATACAGAACAGTAATAAACTTCTGAGAGATGTCTATACACAACAATTTTCATGAATAAAAAGTCATGTTTTTATAACATCTGGTGTGTGTATTTTAATATCCTCAAAGGCATTACAGACTGAGTCACATTGTGTGGTTGCAAAAGTATATGAGGCTGCAGTCATAATTGTAAGAAGAAGAAAAGACTGATTCCAGGTGCCAATAGAGGTGTACCCACCTTTTCTCTGGGTCGTTGAGGTGTACAGCCAAGGCCCAGACGAGGATGTCCAGGGCCATGTTCTGCATGTGCTCTCCACTTACAACGAGGAGGTCTGAGGCCAGGGGCTGGCTGTGCCGCTGGGGGCTGGTCACAACCTGGGGCAGGGAAAACAGAATAAGTACAAGTACATTTGCTTACCACATACTTTTGTCTGGTTAAAACATTTTTGTTTAAAGATTGCATTAATATATAGCGCTTTTCCTCGCTCTACGGCAAGCTCAAAGTGCTGTACAGACACTTTAAGAGTTAAGGAGTTGAGAAGCAAACTGTCACTAATATCTGAAAATGAATTGAATACAATCTTTAATTCCTTCTCTTCATAACTACCCAATCAACACTGACAGTATCTTTAGAAAGCATTATATCATTACTAAAATTGTGTAATATCTCCAATTAGCCAATGATGTATTTACAGCTCAGAGTAGTTGTTTCTCCTCGGAGTATAATACACATCTTTACACATGTACTTTGTTTCATTTTGCATTTAAAATCTTTATGACAAAAATGTCAAATGTTCAATTGAGCTTGAGAGCAAAAGTAAAGGCTCAAGTGTCATCCTCCAGTTTGGTATGAAGAGTTTACTAAAAACTGGACATTTACTGTGAGAAGTCTTTTGTGGAAGCCAGAGTCGTGTATCATGGCAGCTCTCTGGGCCTTCTCATTGCAGATGTTTGGACTGGCCTTCTTGTACACTCTGATGGTGACAGAGAGTTCTTGCAGCCAGTCACAGCCTTTGTAACCTGCTAGCTTCTGGCGCTCCTCCGCAGCACTGGGTATAGACTTGGACACCTGGAGAGAGTATAAACATTGTTTCAAAACAATTAGTAGGCTTACCAGTATATAGCCCCCCCCCCCTTTTTTTGTCCTTGATGCTCATGTTTTTAACCAGAAAATGAAAACCAGCTGTGTTATTAAGGAAGCTAAAGGTTCATTGCGTAATGCCATGCAAAACAAAACTTCAGGTGCAAATATCAATTCTGTAAGGAGTTTGCTTGATGAGATAACCTGGTCAACAGCCTGCTCAGTTTTCACCATTGGACCCTAGCATGTTTTTTTTCCGCATTCTCTGAACCATTACGTGTTACAGTATGCTATAGAACAGTGTCTGAAAGCACAAAAACTGTTCAGTAGTTAATCCTGTCCTTAACAAAGCATAAAAGAGAAACACTGATGAATCCGACAAGATGATAATCATTTCTCTCAAGAAGAGTTGCGGTCATTGACATATTATTGTTGGTTGGTACACTTGGCAAGTGGCCTACTGATGTCAACTAATTCTTGTTACCTGAGAGCTTGGAACAACGTAGTCAAAGAGGCCCTTGATGTTCTTATGTTTGCTGGCATCCACCTTGTACATGTTACCTAATAGAACCTTTTTGCTCTTTAACTGAAAAATATTGGAAAGAAACAAAAGGTCAACTTGCTGCTTGTCATTTCATCATGTGGGCTAAAAAGATTAGGACTATATTATACTATATTTATATCATCAGATGTCCTTTTAAAGAACACAAACAAGAAGATGTGCATTGGTTTGAATTAGCGCAATGAAACAATGAGGGGGGGGGGGGGGGGGGATATCTTACACCATGTCTGGATCAAGTAACAGTACAAAAGGAGATCTAATGAAGTGAAAACTGTATTACTTAATATTGACGGGTCCGTAGTATCAAGAAAAAAACTAATCACTGAAGCATCTTGTATTACATTTCAAAATCTGATGACATGGAATAGTATTAAACACTCACAGACATCTTGTCCAGAGACGAGCTATCTGACTTGGATTTCTTTTTAGTTGATGAGGAACCTGATGCCTCAGCACTCAGGGTAGGGGTGACAGCTGGGCTGTTGTCAAAACCTTTGATGTGTAACAGCAGGGACCTACACAGATCACATGAAATGAGATGTAAACCTTTGGACCTTGACAAAAAAAAGAAAGGAAAAAAACCTGACAGAGTACATGGCTAAACAAAAAAAATTACATGCCATCTCACATTTTAACAATGTTTCAAATTCTATGACTAGACAAATTAATATTACTTGAATGAATGAAGGAAGGAAGGGAGGGGGGAAGGAAGGAAGGGGGGAAGGAAGTAAGCCAGGAATGATTTAAGACAATGAAAGTAAGAAAAGAATGACCCCCCAACACAAAAACGAAAAGCAACCATGAGTGCACCTTGGCTTGGAGCTGAGCAGTTGTGGACTGGCCAGGGTGACCAAGCCCCCCAGACCAGACAGGTCCAGACAGTTGGCCAGCTTGACCGGCCCACACAAGATCTCCACGTTCAGTGCCGCCAGGAAGGCTGGGTCCAGCACATTGTTGACCACTTCAGCCACACTCTCCTGGCCACTGATGTCCCCACCAGACTGATTGTCCAAACTGGAGGAAGAGGAGGAGGCTCCAGCCCCGGCCTCTGGAGACTCTGTGACTACAGACTTCTTCCATTTACTGCGCTTGGGAGGGAGGGGCGGGTTGCCTGACTGGCGCTGCTGGGATCCTATGTTCTGCTTTAGTAAAGTCACCTGGGGAAGGACAGAGGACTTTCAAACTTGGGAGATAAATCATACCATTAACAGATAGTGCAACAGCAAATGTACTGTTCTAAATTTTAAAAATAAACAACCCATTGAAATCCAGCTAGGTCCTTTTAGAGGTAAATCCATACTTTTGAATATTTGTTTTTTCTTCTTCATATTGAGAGGTTTTCAAAGCAATTTGCTTTTTAATACAGAACACTGTGTAGCAAGTTGGGTTGGTTTTTGTTCTCTCCTTTTTCCTGTTGTGCATAGTTCATGAACTGTGACAATAAAGCAGTCTAATTTCACTGTAAGCCAAGCTTTGTTTCAATCCACATTACCTACCTCAATGTTTGGCTGCACCATGCAGAGAGACTGTAATGAGAATTTGATGTCAACATGTCCCACTGAGCAGGGCTTTGGCAACAAGATCTCCATCAGATGCTCTCCGGATGTTTTTCTAGGGAACATGAAAGACAAAAGAAAAGATTACTTACAATGATTCATCACATTTATGGCCATCATGATCACTGAGTGGCTTAAATATGACAGATTGAGATAAGGAGAGTGACGAGTATATAGAGAGAGAGAATTAGGAAGAGGGCTGAGGGAATGAGAAAATAAGAGAAAACAATATGGGAAAAGCACTCAAACGTTAAAAACAGCAACATTATGTCCTTAAAAAACAATTGGAGTACACATTGCCTTTAAAACAAAAACCAAAAACAACAAAAATCTGTAGACAGAAGACAGTGCGAGAGGGTAAAATATAAATGAAGAAAATAAGAGTTACCCACCCAGGGTCCACAGTGAGCTTCCATGAGCGGGTGTGTTGGGTGGCCTCCCCTTGCTGCTGCAGATGCTGTGGGTGCCTGCGCTGTTGTTGCTCCTGCTGGATCTCACTCCAGCAAGGCGGGACCACAGCAGTGAAGCGAGGCATCAGATTCTCAAACTGAGCAAGGCTGTGCAGCTGTTGGAGTGTGTCTGAGGTCACAGCCTGGCTGCAGAGCATGTCTGAGCCTACAGTAGACAAAGGACAATTATAAATATAGACATGTAAAACACCCACTAACCAAACCATTATATCAGAGGGAGAAACCATCAACATTTTTAGGTTACTTTTTTATTTCCTTTCTTCCGGAAAGGGACAGAAAGAAGGAAAGAAAAAAACCCAACCTAAGCAAGACAATCTGCATTGTAACATTTACATAAATATATACAAGATGGAAAAAAACAATTCTCAGTCAAGATCAAACTCCTGTCAACATTCATAGACCAGCACAAAGAGTTTCTAACAGACATGATTGAACACATGACAGAAAGCCAGTGTCGTCACCTGCTGCATCCTGGGATTCATCCTCTAGTCTGGATCGCTTGCTTCCATCTCCAGTAGTGTCAGATGTGGACTCCCGGTTGGGCTCCCCTTCCACTTTTGAAGCTTGAGGGGACCCCTCCTTTTTCAGGTCGAAAAATTGCATAACCCCATTGTCTGAACATACACACAGCAGTTCTATACCTGAGGGTCAAAATACAATTATAAGTAACATCACTTATTGGAGGGTGTGAAAGTCACAATGTTAACTACACACTGATGATCTATTTCTTCATTTTTGTCAAACACTTGAGGATTCCAATACTATGAATGAGCAACAACGTCAAAAACACTTATATTTCATAGTAAAAACATCACTTGAAGAAATGTCTATAGGCACAGAGTTATATCAATGAGAGGAAACTGTCCCTCGAGGTCTCACCTGAGCAGTAGGTGACTGAGATGTACCTCTGTCCAGCAGGGGGACACACCTCACCCACCACACTGAGGCTGGCCAGGGACAACAGCCTGACCCGCCCGTCTGCTGTAGTCACCACCAGGTGGCCGTCCAGCTCGTGCTGGGCTCCTCCACTGGAAGACTGGTTGCCTCGACACAGCTGCTCATCCACCTGCGCAGAGATATGGTAGTCATGTTGGATTTAACATTGCATGCCAAGTGAGTAAGAAATGAGAAAACAGACAGCAGTTGTGTCAGTCTTAATCAAAGTTAAACAAGACTTTAAGACTCGATAAAAAGCCTAGATAAATTTTAAAAATTTTAATTCCTTACTTTTTTTTTTTAAACTGATCCTTTAATAAAACAGAATTTACTGAAATGAAAGTGAAATTCACTTTCAAGGGAAACAAAAATATTCAAAAAGGAAAACTTCTTCCAAGTGCTTTTTCTGTCCTATATTTACTTTCAGTGTTGCCCTGTGTGTGCAAGTCTTGTAAATTACCTGATCCTCCACTTCTGTGGGCAGTAAGTACATGTTGGTGATGACATCCTGAGGCACAGTCACAGTGTGACAAATCAAAGGTGAATCCTCTAACACCACATGGCTGTTGTCCGACCTCAGCCTGTACACCAAGATGCCACCCCCGCAGTAGTCCTCACCAGCACAGCTGGGCTTGGGGGATGAGGCACATGGCAGATCAGCATGGCCAGGCCTTGGGCCCAGCACCACAATGACAAACTGCTTGTCCAGGGAAGGGGTGATGGACTGCACCTCCAGGTGCTCCTGGTGGAACTGTGGAGGCAGTTCCAGGCATTGAATCACAGAGCTTTGCATGGTGGACGAGGGGCATGGTTTGGTGGAGCCCTCAGGGTTGGGGTTGGCGGCACTTCCACTGCTGTTGCTGCCCCCGTGGAAGGAGGAGCCTGTGAAGGAGAAGTGTTTGAGAGGAGAGTCCTCCCCCGGGAATGAGGATGGGTACTGCTTGAGGGGGTCCAACCCTGCAGACAGAATGCTAGAGTCCACCACACTATCACAGAAATCATCACCTCCTGGCCCGTTTGGAAGGTTCATTGAGCCCTTAGGTGCATCTTTGGTACTAAGCTCCTCTGAGCCTTGGGGTTTCACAGAGAATTCTTCCTCTTTCTCTGGGGCTGGAGTGAAGCCAACAATTTGGCAATCGTCGTCATCCCACAACTGAGGGTTCCACTCCTCCAAATTGCTGGCATAGACATTGGATTTCGTAGCAAAGTCGTCCTTGTCGGGAGAATTCTTCCCTTCTGCTGCTGTTGATGAAGACCCACTACTCTTTTTCCCTGGACTAGGCTGACCCTCCTCGGAGGACTCTTTCATCAGTCCCAGCACCACAATGTAAGGTACCAGCCGGCTGTCTGGCAGATGAAAGCTTGGAGCCCCAATGTCCTCAATGATGGTTGCATGAGAGGCTTCACTGCTGACAGCCTCATTCACCTCATTCATCAGCTCCACGGTGCTGTTCCCTTTAGACTTGTTCACTCCCTCGGCCAGGCCGGAGGGCTTGGTCTGTCTCAGCCGGACCCCACACACAATGGACAGCTGAGCATCCTGGACAGACGAGGATTTGACTGGTGTTGCTGCAGGGGTCTCCTCTTTCCACTTGGTCTCGTCTGCCACACATAAAGCTGTTACATACAGGTCATCACAGGGGCGGTGGCTCTCAAGCAGCGTCTTTGGATCTAATGAGAAAGAGATAGACAAGGTGTTCATCACTGGGGAAACTAAAAATTAAGCAACAATTTTCATAAAGTCAAAGATAAAGAAATAAAGAAGTAGTTACATTTCTTTCAAATCTACATAAACTGATATACCAAAAAGAAATACATCCCAATTTCATCATTTTTTAAAAGAATTTGGAAACAAATATTAAAGTAACAAACTTCAACAATTCTTTTCAACTGAAAGGATAAAACTTAAAGCCAAATATCTTCTAAGAAAAAACTGTCCATTACCATCACAAGTTTGTTCATCTTCATGGAGAGAAATCTCTCGCCACTTCTGATTGTCTGCGTTCACTCCAATAGGACCTTTCCTAAAAATGAAAATGATCAATCACATTATTTTCCTACATTCATAGGAAGAAAAAGACTGCACTGTGTTTAGGGGGCAATTGGCTTAGAGAGATCGTAAAATCAATTTATGTTTCAGTGCTTGTCAGAGGTTCAAATTCAAAGGAGTGCTTGTTCTTTTGGTTGAGAAAAAAATCTTACCAGAGGAAAGGATTCTCATAAAAGAGAAAATCATAAATAGTATTTCTTTATTTTTCAAAAATTATAAACATACTTTTAACAAACGTCTTAATACTTGTAGCCAAAGAAAAGTGCAATTAAGAAGAAGAAAATCTGTGATTCTGTTTATTCAACTTCAGACCAGCTGAGGAATACCTCTAAATACTACCACATGACATTCGGCCACAGAGCAAGAGATCAATGACCGCTGGATTAGAAGAAGAAGAAGTCTATGAATTTGTTACATTGCATACAACAGATGTTTAGTGTCAAGCTGTTGAATATACATGAAATAAACAAACGTTATACTATGACTTACCCCTTCGATGATTTCTTTCTGTCTGACCTTTCAATTTGCAGTCCAGTCTTCATGGCAACAAGAGTATTAGTAATGTCAATGTCAAATTGGCAATGTTTCTGAAAAAGGAAAAAGTGTATTCACATAATGCATGATCTTTCACAAAATTAGAGATTAACATAGTCAACCATAACTGAAGTAATTGACCATTGCAACGCATTAAGTCCAACCGGCCACATGGAAGTTATAAAGATTACCATGATCTGCTAGTCACAAGCTTTCATTGTTTTCAATACTACAAGGCTGACCATTTGCGAAACAGGAGTACCATTTGCAGGTTTAAAGTGTCAAAATTGAATTGTGACAAAAATTTTATTTTCACCAACATAAATTTCTTATACCTATGCATAGAACATTTGACTATTTTCAATCAATCACTCACTTTAAGAATATGACTAATGTCCCAGACAACAATGTTCCCATCACATGTTGAAGTTGCAATGAAATCTTCATTCAGTGTTGTGCTCACACATGCAATTTTCTGAAATGAAAAAGAATGTGGACTTTGTCACACCGCTGATGACATAAAAACAAAACAAAAATAATCCATGCATATGAATGCTAAAATTTTTTTTACACAATTAAGCCATAGAAGATAAGCATAAAATGAACCATTTTCAATTGTTTTGACTCTTAATAATGTAAAACAAAAGATACCAAGACTAGGAGAACTGAATCCGTTTTTAAAATGTACTTGATAGAAGAGATATTTGGCCGATAAGGGTGAATAACTCCACGGCAGGGAATAGCAACAACAACAACAATAGAAGAGATGTCTTACTTGTGGAGAGTCCCCATGGAGTTGAGCAGGCTGAGTGGCAAAGGTGACTGTCAGGGGTACATTCTGTGTGTAGTCACCCTTGATGTAGGGGCAAAGCTGAGAGTGGCGCTCATGTTCTGACCTGAATCAAATATTCAACAAAATGTTGTACACTGTAACTTAATGAAACCATGAAAACAACAATGCCCAAAATGGCCATTTTAAATTAATGTCACTCAATACTATTTTCGTGAACTATCTAAGATTCCTGTATTCTGAGGTAAAACTGATGTTCACACAACAATGTCATGAACAGAAAGTTAGCATGTATAACATGAACATATCCTAAATATCAACAAAATGTTCACCCATCCAATTTAAATACTAAAGACAAAAACCACCATTGTGTAAGTATACCAGTAGACAGCATTGATGAGGATAAATATATTGTAGCTGTGCTTTACCATGGTTCATCTGTTGGCTCCCAGCACACAAGACACACATTGCACGTGAAGCACATGGCTCTATCGTCCACTGAACCATACACGTTGGGGTGGTGAAAGAAACCTGCTTGAGCCATAGGTTCTGGCAGAGCCCATCTAAACAAATGACAGAGAAATATGCAGTTCACTACAAACATTTTGAGAAGGCCAATAAGCATCTTGTCCTTAACTTTAACCTGTACAAGGAGTATCTATTGCACTATATTCAAAATCATTTAAGATCCATCGAAAATTGGTATAAATATATATACATTATGTCTTAGGCGGTTTTTTAGGTGCTATGTGTGATGTATCCAGTTTTGAAAAGGCATCATAATATCTCCATTTTCTAATGAAGCAACAAAAAATGCTTACGCCATGACAAATTTGCTTTCATCTTTGACATACGGGTACATAATTACAAATATGTTGGTAAAAGTATAAAATATACAGAAAGCTATATGTTCTGTCAAGATGTGTTTTATTATAAAGCGCTTTGGGCTCATTGAGGGAAAGCGCTATATAAATAAACTTATTATTATTATTCTTAGAAAGAAATCAACAGGGCTAATTTACTTGTAGTTCATGTGAGGCCAGTTGGCAAAGGTCTCCCGGCGTGCTGCCTCACTGTACATGTAAGCCCTCACTGGTTCCTTCATGATGTCTGTGGGACGACTGCTGGGCAACAGAAAGCCCAGGCGGTCCACCACTGCGGAGGCCACAGGGAATCCTTGCCCAGTCTGGTTGCTCTTGGTGAGCTCATCCATAAGACCAGAGCAGACAGATTTGAGCACCTGGTGCTGCATTTGCAGGCAAACTGTAGCCCACTGAGAAAATAGATTTTAACAAATTAGTTTACTGCAATAACTGTTAAACATTATTACGTAATCATCAAATGCTACAATTTTAAACTGAAAATACTTAAATGACAGAGCACAAAAGTGGGGCCCTTTTGAAAAAGCTTCACGGAAATCAAAGAAGTTATAGGCCTAGAAAATGAATCATGTGACTTGACAACTTGACATGACTAAATGCCTCTTGATTCAGTATATTGTAGGCACACACAAAATGTGGTTTTACTTCGACCACAAACATTTAACGAAGTCCAAGAGACAAATGGAAAAGACGCACCTTAGCAGTCTTGTGATTGCCTTCGGTGGCCTGCTGAGCCTGCTCAATGCCTTGAGTGAGGTCACGCAAGACATCATCCACATACTCCTTGCCAGAGAGGTCCACAGCAGACAAGGTTTTCAGCAGTTGGCTGGCCTTTAAGGACAAAAGACGTAAACAGTGCTTTACTGCATAGTCCCTTTAGACAATTCTTTTCATTGGAGAGTGAGAGAGAGTGTGTATGTGTGTTTGTTTGATTGTGTGTGTGAGTGTGAGAGAGAGAGAGAGAGAGAGAGAGAGAGAGAGAGAGAGAGAGAGAGAGACAGACAGTACAGAATTACAATATTTAAGAAAAACAAGACTTTTACTTATGATGCAATTCTATTACTGTTATTATAGTGATATATTCCAATCAAATTTGAAAATCAATAACAATAATCCAATGATCATCTGTAGTCTCAAAACACAAGAAGTAGAGTTTAGTCATGAAAAGTACTCACCTCCACAAGAGGCAGTTCTATCTTAACAACATCCTCAGTTTTATGTACAGCAGTCTGCAGAGCTGTATCCAGGAGCAAGATGCCCTGTATATCTCCACGCACACCCAAGCCCCGGCCATCACAGAACACAGTCTTGTCTTTCTCCCACAAGTAGACACACTCAAACAATTCAGTTTTCTTGTGCCCTGAAAAAAAAGACAATGTATTGTGAAATCCATTTTCTTCTCCTTTTGGTACTCTGGGTTTGGTTTCTTTATGTGTTGGTGTTGTTTGGCTCAAGGGGCACAATAGTAATATTACAACTAGTGTACAACTAGTACTACTACAAATACAATGGCATACAATGACATACATATCAAACTTACAGCACAAAACTCATTCAATCAATCTACTATAAAATCAAGACAAAAAACAACAACATTCTCATCAAACCTCTTGATAACATATCATCATTGGGAATAATACTTAGTCAAAACACTTTGTGAACAACTTCTTGAATACATGTATGCTTATTTGGTACCTAAGTTCCTCGGGGAGGGTTTCCACAGGGATGGACGATAGAAGGAAAATGCTATCTCTCCATATTTTTTCAGGGAGACTCTTGGTGTAACAAGGTAATTAGACTTAAGAATCAACCTGGCAATGTTGTTTTGGACACGCAATTTTGATAGTTTGTCCTCAGTAAGATCAACAAACAACGAGTTGCAATAATCTAGGCATGAGAGAATAAATGCGGATACAAGCTTCTTTAGTGCATCATTGTCAAGATATGGTCTTAATTGTAAATTCTTATGTTTCAAGGTATGACACTTTGCATATGATTTATAACCTTTAACATCGTTTGGCTCAATTCCTAGTGTTTCTCTCTCATCCGTGGAAACGGGGAGAGGTCAAAGAACGGTCAGTCACAGTGAGCCGTCGGATGCAGATCTAGCCTAATTGTGAAGCAGCTGCAGTATGCTAGGCCTACTCAAACTATTTGACCCGGTCAATGAACTGGGTTGCGTTTCCATGTAAGTTTCCGAGGCCCTGTCTTGCCTAAGTCACTTTTTCCCCCCGACGATTGCAATGAATCTTGAAAAGTTCAAAAGAGCTGTGCTGCATTTTGACAAAATGGATGGGCCTATTATATTAAAAGCAGGAGCTCGGATTTTGAATGGGGTAAAAGAAGAAAAAAACATTTTTTCCTAATTTTTTTGTATCTCTCCTTTAAAAAAAATTACAACTTCTATCTCACA
The DNA here is from genome assembly GCA_031471215.1 of Gastropteron pacificum. NCBI lineage: Eukaryota > Metazoa > Mollusca > Gastropoda > Cephalaspidea > Gastropteridae > Gastropteron > Gastropteron pacificum. Next base: position 3,100 of record JAUELK010293536.1, on the reverse strand, counting down.
TATATGCAACATTCATATCATAAACACAACACAAAGACAGAGAGAAAAGAGAGAGAGGAAGAAAATCCTATGGTCATGGATGGGAATCGATCACCCAAGCTCTTGGTCTGCAGTTAACCGCACTAGCCACACAGCAGTTGACAGAGAGAGCATTGAACTTCTCTAAGTTTGTGCAGCAGTAAAATGTTAGGAGTGTCTTAAAACGTAGTTTAACATTTTAGTAATCCTCGACCTATCAGATTTTAGACAAATGTAAAGGAACAACAAATATTCCCATATATATTGATCATTCCATGTTCGTTTTATAACACAAACTCTGAAAAAACACCCCTCATTTTTGTGTGGCGGACCCATTATCTTAGCATTAGGGTCAGGGTGGCGGACCCATTATCTTAGCATTAGGGTTACGGTAAGGATTAGTATATATGTTCGATTCATGTTATAATACGGACCCATCATCTTAGCATTAGGGTCAAGGTGGCGGACCCATCATCTTAGCAAGGCAAGATTTCTTACAACAACGAAATAAAAGGTGCACACGATTGTTCTCTCCTTCTCTCTTACTAACACACTTCACTTTAAGGTCACTCAGTACATAACAACACGATGGACAAACAACTGATTTGGGTAAAAGTCCTTTGTCTTAACAAAATGCTATATCCAAAGTGTCATAAAAAATAGATCAAAAGGTTATAAACTGATTGAATTGCACTTAGAGTTGGAGGAAGATGTAGATGTAGAGGAACACCATTCCGCCAACGGAGACAATATTAATTATGGAAAAACACAATATATTTCGTTACATTTCCTTCCATAAGAAGGTTTTTACTACACCAAAAACGGAAATTATTTATCTCAATTCTGATTGGTCAACGAACAATAATAACACAAGATGTTATTTATCTAAATTCTGATAGGATAGGTAACAAAAAAAACCTCTTTTACTAAATTTGGAAATAGGAACTGGCAAAGTTCCGAACATATTTTGTAATTTCTCAGAGAGGCGCACTCTGATGCGCACAACCCAAGTTCGATTTAGCGGCTGCCAAGGTAAGTGTGATTTATTATCATGTATTCATTGATTCTTTGTATGCATTGCATGTTTGTTTGTATGAAATGTGAAGGTGGCATGAGGTGGGAAGAAAGGTGGGAGGTGGGAAGAAAGGTGGGAGGTGGGAAAAAGAGAGGCGAGAAAAAAAGAAAATTGTATTTCTTCTTTTACTCCACCATACAAAATCCTAGCCCCCGCTTTTTATAATATATATATATACCCATAAAAAAAAAAAAACTTTTATGTGCAATGGATAGTGTGAGGGCCGCAATGGAACTCCTTCCTCAAATTTACTACCTGGGAATTTTGTTTACTACCTCTAGGGAAATGAAGAATTAAAACTACCTTTATATGTGCGAGCCGGAGAGAAAAAGAAGCATATAATAACAATTACTACATCAAACACACACCCCCTCCCCCCCCCCAATAGCATGTGCATAAAAGGTATACTTTGAAACAATAGGCCTTACCTTAATTAAGTCTTGCCAGTGGCGTGCACTAGTAATAATGTAGTTGTAGCAGGATCCTAGTAGGCTATTCATACTGCCAGCCCGATTTACTACTGATTCATAGGATTTTCCGACCAACGCGGCAAATTTACGACCATTTTTTACGACCAGACAACGTAATTAACAACTTTACAACCTTGATGTTGCTGGACACCCTGTGGATGTTTTTTAAGTTGTAAATTGTAAAATCCCCAATCCAATGGTCAATAGGAGGCATTCAGCATTCTTCCCTATATCTAGATCTAGAGAGTATATCACAATACATGTGTCACGCCCCCAGCCCCAAAAAGCCTGTAGGCCTGCCTAGATCTAGATCTCTAGATTTTCTAGAGAATATTAATGGACAGACATTCACTTTTGGTTTGTTTCGACCAGCTTCAGTTTCAGTTCAGTTTTACTTGACACAGAGTGGTGAGGAGAGTGTCATTTAATTCCCTTATATGGCTTAAATGCTTCTAGTCTCCCTCTCCCTCTCACTCATTATATTCTGGTCGCAAGATGATGGTATATCTAGTGTGCTGATGAGTGATGATAGTGATTGATAGGAAGGATAGAGGATGGGATAGCAGTAGCAGTAGTTAGCAGGCTGCTGCACACTTGAACTTGAAGGAAAGGACGAACGAAACTTACTAACGACAAAGTTCTCTTTCACATAGAATCTACAGTGGATCTGGATGGATCTAGAATCAAAACTCACCGAACACACTGGACCGGACGCAACATAACATTCATTTTATTTTATAATCAACATTAACTCAACAAGACAACAAACTAAACAAACGGAACAACTCACCAGACAGATTAGATTTTTGCAAATAAGCTCCCGACAGAGCATCTAATACTGTCAGTGTATTGTCTGTCGATGAAATCAAGATCGAATTTAGTGATGAGTTATACGTGACATTCTTGATGTTGGCATCAACAGATAATTTGAAGCATCCATCTTCTCGAATGGTCCATTGATATTTTTCTGTGTCCGCCGCCATTACTGTGATCTTAGTAATTTGCTGCTGCAAGAGGAGCTCACCGCAGTTACAATACCAATGACGTCACGTCTAAAAATTTCCAGGTTTGTTTCGGTATTCATAGATGGACCGAAATGGAAAGCTGTTTGTTGAAAATGAACAACAATGCAGGTGAAAGAGTCTTTTTGTAATGGTTATCTTCGATGAAACTCAATTTCTCATAAAGAAGTCAAACTTTGTGCTTGACATAGGCTACTGCTGATAACCCATTTTAGTTGCATACAGTTATGAACAGCTGATAAAAAAGATAGAACAGACAGTCAAAACTCAGCAAGTTAATGATATAATAAAACAAATATTGTGTCGGCCATGGTTTGGCTCTACTAAGTTCTAGGCCTAACAACACACTTTAACAAGCACTAATAATCCCGTTCGATCAGTTTCATTGTTGAGTGACGTTCAGCGTTACCCCAGCTGGGCCCAACATCGTTCAACTTAATCTCAACTGACCTAGATTATATATATATATATATGTATATATATATATATATATATCCATCTCTCTCTCTCTCTCT
>JAUELK010293315.1:0-14594 GCA_031471215.1 Gastropteron pacificum | reverse complement strand
TTTGTGAATGTATTCAGAACATTGTGAAACTAATTTACCCTCATGGGATAATAAAGAATCATCTTATCTTATCTTATACACAATTATGATACAAATTCTATAACATCAATAATGTTTTTAGGTTTACACCCCTAGTGACAAAAGTGTATAATATAAGAGCTGGGATCTAAGTTTTAACGTCCGTCTCTGATAGGGGTTGAGGGTTCGTCCATACAAAAGAAACAAACTAAATGTAAAAAAAAAAGAAGAAAAGCTTAAGAAAAAAAGAAAAGCAATATAGACACCCCAAAAATAGAAATATGTACATGTAGTAGATTTTGATGTTAAAAAATAAGTAAATTGATGGTGATAAAGGGTAGGGGTCCTCGCAAGTTAACCTGTTATAACTAGAGTAAAAGTTGTGCGAATAAAGTCAGCCAATGATAAATGAATGACGATGTCAGACAAGTTTCTCACTTGAAGCACAATATACGAGAATATGCACAAATGCAATTATCATTACTTGTCAAATCCAGAGACCACCAAGTACTTGTCTTTGCAAGCCCACACAACCCTGGCCCCTCTGGTGCCTACAGGCCCTGTGCCTTCCTGGGGAATAGAACAATAGCATAACAATAATATAACAATAATAGAACGATAATAGAACGATAATAGAACAATAGTAGAACAATAATAGAACAATCCCATCTGAGTGAACGGGAAGAAGAAGAAGAAAAACAATAACAGAATGATAATAACAGACATAAAGGTACAATAGGTGTTGCTCTTTGGCGACTGTGTGTTGGCTTCAGAGAAAAGAATATCAGGCTATAACTTCCTACCCAGACTATAATAATAATGATAGCTGATTTATACAGAACATTTTCTTGCTCTACAGAAAGCTCAATGCACTTTACTTACAGTATGAAATTACCCCAGACAGACCGGTTTCATTCTGAAGCCATCTCAATATCCTGGGAGGTATACTGGTAGTGCTGCCTGGTCAGCGCCCACCCATACCACAACATACTAACAAGATCTTTCCCTGTCTACCAATAGCAAATTGAAAAACTGGCATCCAAAGATGCCCTTTGTCCTAGAGAAATGTAACATTTTCAGCATGTAGCTCATTGGAAAAAACAGAATGAACATCCTCCCTCCCCCAACCTAAACTCACTTCCATGGCAAATAGCAAAACTCACCAGGAAGAATATTGGAAAGAGAACTCTGTCACGACTTGCTCACCCCACTCAGGTGCAAAATAGGTACCCGACTATAGACAGTACATTATCTTGTCAGTTTGTTGATATGGTCGCTGACCAGGCAGCACTACCAATATGCCTCCCAGGAGGTTGAGATGGCCCTCAAATGAATCAAGTCTGTTGGGGTATTAGTGGCTGTAAATCACTTTGAGCTTGCAGTGGAGCGTGGAAAAGCGCTATATAAATGACATTTATTATTATATGCATTATGACCCATTATAATAATAATAGATAATAGATAGCATTTATATAGCACTTTTCCCGGCTCTACAACAAGCTCAAAGTGCTTTACAGTCACTATTATAGTGGATGCCTGCAATGCAATCATTTTCAGACTTTTTGTCATCTGCAGTGGAACCTAGTTTAATAATAAAAAAAAGTAGAAAGCAAACACAACAGTACTGGCACCTACCCTGATAGGCTTTGTGCTCTTGCGTGGTTCAAATATGCGAACTTTCCCATCTTTGCACACAGTGGCACACATCTTGCCATCGCTTTTCCAAGCCAGACAGAACACCTGAATGTGGAGAGGGAATGTTTATAGAAGTCAAGTAGAGACTAAATAAACTCCTTGGGACCAGAACAAAAGTATGTCTTGAGCAGGGTTTATCTTATCATCTTATCTTAGAAAATGAAACGGGACAGGACCAGATAAAAAGTTTATTTTAAACAAGATTTCATCTTAAGCGATTTTATCTTATGTGGACTCCACTGTACAGGACTTCAACTTGAGGCATTAATGCAGACAGTACATTAGATGGATGGAAAGTTTTGTAGGGACAGAGAAGATAAGATAAAAGAGCACTTAGAACAACGAAGAAGAACTGTAGGGAGATCCATTGTAGCAGCAAACATCGATAACGAAGAGGCCGACAGGTGACAGGTGAGTATAATACATAAGAGAAGAGAAAAAATATTTCGTTTTTGAGTTGTCTGAGATGGTTAAAATGTTGACATAGATAACCATAATAAACGTGAAAATGCTGAACATGATAAAAATGATGATGACATTGTTGTTGCTGGTGGCGGTGATAACTAAGATGATAATGATGATAACAACAACGACGAATATGGTGATGGTGATGATGATGGTTAAGATGATGGACAAACAATGACCTGATCGTCATGGCCAGTGAGCTGCATGACTTCCTTCCTCTCCTTCAGGTCCCAAAGGCGCACAGTCATATCATAGGATGCCGTGACAATGAGATCAGAGGCTAAAGGGTGGAAGTGAACGAAGTAGATTTTGTCCATGTGACCTGGTGAGGAGAAGATTCAGTAGAATGCATTCAAAATGACGAAAATAAATTACCCCCCAATTTCTTCACAGTATGCCTAATCAGAAATTGTAAAAATACAGATAAAGCTAACAAATTGATAATATTTGAAGACAGAAAAAAAACAACCCCAAAACAACAAACACACAAAAAGAAAGAAATATTTTTTGACAGAATGGTCTCATTCTCCTCAGGATAACTATGCATTAACTAAGAATTACAACAGTAACAAAGAAAGAACTGAACAATAAAACAAAACAATGTAAAGAATGTCTTGACGTGATGGCCCCACCTCTAAGGAAGAAGGCTGGCTCCGAGAGAGACTCAGTGAGGCCGTCCTCTGGGAGACTCCACACATTGATCCTGGCATTGTCAAGAGCTGAGGGGAGGACATTTGACAATAATAATAAAACAATAATAATGATGATAATAATAAAAAATAAAAATTATAATAAAAATAATGATGATAATAATAAAAATAATGATGATAATACTAATAATAAGAATAATGATAATAATAATAATAATAATAACAATAATAATAGCCGATTTATGTAGTGCATTTTATCGCACTACAGCAAGCTCAATACTCTTTATAGCATATTACTACTCAATTTGGATTTGAGAGTTTGTATCCATCACTACATACTCTTGGAAAAGTACTTTGTCGCTCATTTCTCCCCCACCCAGGTGTAAAAGGGGTATTTGACTATAGACAGTGAAAGATTTTGTTAGTATGTTGGAAGAACTACCAGTACGCCTCAAAGGAGGTTGAGAAGGCTATGAAATGAATTAGGTCTGTTGAGATAATAGTGGCTGTATTGTGAGGTAAATTGTTATATCAATTTCAATGTAATCTTATAATAATGGACCTACGGCCTCAAAGTGTTGATACACCTAGCGATGCAAAGAACCAACTGAAAAGTACTAGACTAGTAAAGAAGAGCGGGATAGTGATTTGGCAGCATTTGATCAAAATGTCTTTCTTTTTTTTTGGTATGTAATAAATCTGACTCAACTTTGAACCTCCTATGATATGTACTTGTGTAAAATGTGATCAAAGTGTAAATTTGTTACTTTTCTTCAAAAATAATCTGACTCACCAACAACGAGGCGTGTTTCATCAAAAGGGTCCCAGGCAAAATCTGTCACTTTGCTTCCATTCTGTATGACAGGTACACCAGTGTCTTCGAGTCTCTTGCCCTCAGTTAGCTACATGATAAAATGATGATAATAATTTATTTCTATAGCGCACAAATCCACCTTAGTGCTCTAAGACGCTGTAATGTGGAGGGTATGTGGACAGCACAATTTATTTGTATTTTTGTTTTCCACTGTCATCTTTTCTTGAAAGCAAACAAGCTCAAGATGTTACATCAATATCATGGATGTCGAGGCTTTGACAAGTTCCTTAAGTGGCCTACATGCACTTACTGTTTATATAACCTAATCTAAGTCCCCAAGGCATAAGTCAAGTAAGTCAACTCCCCTTTGAGTGAGACTAAATATGTGTGGTTGCTATTATGTATGTAATAATTGTCATATACAATTAGTATTTGGGGCACATGGATTCGTATGGCATGATAATCATGAAATCGTGAAAGAACTTTGAAATGTGAATGTAAGGATCATTGGACCAGCTAGAACGTGTAGTGTTCTTCCTAAGACTAGCACTGGCCGACAAGAGTGATCAACTTAACAGCTTGGTATAAAACAACAACAACAGTGTATGTAGTTACTTCATGGATTTGTAGACAGCCTCCTGCCCCGTCCATGGGCACGGCACACCTTGCCACATTGGCCGCAAACATATTACTCTCGCCAGGCACAGTCTTGCAGACGTTCTTCATGTTTGAGATGAACAGACTGGGGTGAAGGAGGTGGCCCTCGATATGACGGAAGTTGGAATGGCGTATTCCTGTGTGGGGAAGACGGAAATTGTTGCATGTGTCAATCCATGTTAAGATGACGTAGCTTGTATTGTTGACATTCTCCAACCCTGATGTATTGTGCTGTAACATTGTATATGTATCTACAATAAAAATAAGTTTAATTATAATGATAATAATAATGATAATAATAATAATAATAAAGTGGTCTCCGCCTAAGAACCCGCCGCCTTACAACCCGCATTAAAATCAAAATCCAATCAAGACTGATACAAAGCCAAACACGGGAGCAACAGGCGAGACCCATATGTCCGGGCATAGCTTTGCAATTCATTAGAGAGATAGTACAGCAAAACTGTGCAACATCTATTACCTGCAAAAGGTTTTGCCACAGGTTTCTGCTGCAGCTCAGGTTTTCCTGTTGTTGGGGGAACAACATCGGCAGGTTTTTTCTGCTCAGGCTGCGCAGAACTCTTGCTGACAGGGGTGCTAGGTGAGGGTGTTGAGGTGCTCTCTACTTTAGGGGGTGCCGGACTGACTGCTGGCTTGCTGGGTGTTGACTGGAGCAAAGAGGGTGCACAGGGTTAAAGAGAGTTTAAGTTATCAGTAATTCATTCCTCTTTTGTATCTGATATTCAATATATGAATGGGTGAACAAATGAATGAATGAATGAATGAAGATTGAATGAATGAATGAATGAATGAATGAATGAATGAATGAATGAATGAATGAATGAATGAATGAATGAATGAGTTTTACACCCCTAGTGACACAATTAGGTCATGTCTCCAACAGGACAGGGATGGATAGCCTTATACATATGTAACGCCCACAAGACCCACGTCCAGAATCCCTTCAATGGTGAATAATGAGCACTTTGAGCCTTACACATCAGGAAACAGAGCTGTAAAAATGTAATTAATCATTATTTCCATTAAATGAACAAAAGAACAGATGAATGAATGAATGAAAACGTAAAAACACAAACAAACTCACAGCAGATTCAGGCTTGCTCTCTCCAGCTCCCTTCGTGTTCCCGGGAGCAGGTTTCGGAGCGGCCGTGCTGTCAGATGTACCATTGGATCCCAGAGCTCCTCGCCGGGAGCGATGCACCAAAGCCTTGCATGGCTGCAGCTTCATAAAGTTGGGCTGGGGAGGGTAAAAAATAGATGATGATGATGAAAGTCATTTGCATAGCGCACAAATCCATGTCTTCATGCTCTAATGCGCTGCGACATCCACAGACAGAAATAATACACACACAACTACAGTACTGTTCCTCTCAAACTGGGCCTGGGCTATACACATTATAATGCATGTCCTAAATAGCAAAAAGTGTAGCACTCAAATGTTATAGGGTAGTGTCTTGGAGAGAACTGATGAAGTCATTGGCTTAGGATGAGAACAACAACCAACAACAACAGTAAAAACAACAACAACCACCAACAACAGTAAAAACAACAACAACAAGGCACAAACCTCACTGTCCTGTCCCTGCGCCCACTGGGCGGCAGTCTGGCTGGGAAGGCCATCCCTGGTATCAGGGTAAAGGTCATCATGGAACTCTCGGTACGACTGGCAAAAACACATACAGAGAGAAAAGTCATCATAAGTCTGACCTAACTTGTTTGCCTGGAGTTAAGCTAGTATGTGTCTGCCTCGCCTCCCATTTCAGGTGTACTATTTGAAAAAAGTACTTTGTCACAAGGTTGAGAAATCAGGTCTGTCTGTCCGTCATAGTAGCTGTCAAAAAAACTGGCCATGGTCAAACATCTGGGCTGAGCTTACACAATTTGAAAATCCTCCCAGTATAATTGAGTCTCATACTATAGAAAACTTTGATTGGATCATACAAAAATCAAATTAGACCGTATGTTGATAGAAACAAAAGTAAGGCGCCTCTTGTTCTATTGAAAATTGGCGAGGTATAAATGGCCGATAGGCAATGCTCTGTGGCCACTGCTTGTTGGCTTCCACAAAAAGCGGAGCTCGTAACACTAAGACAAATTTCCCTGAGAAGGGATGAAAAAAGTGAATACAATACAAAACAATAAAAATAACAATAACTTAATCTGAATATTTTCCATAAACAATATTTAAAAAAAAATTGAAATTTGAATACAAAAATCAGTTTAAAATACATGTAAAAAAATTCCTAATTCATTTTCCGTAAAAGTCCTATTGAATAATGCCAAAAAAGAGCTCCACCCAAATGCTGCAGGCTACCTTGCGTGGTACAACATAAGGCACAGGCAGGATGGTGTTCTTGCATAGCACCATCAGTCTGTTGACTTCTCCATCCATCAAACTCATGGCTCGTTTGGGCACCATGGCCACGCCCTTAATCTGGTCCATACGATCAACACTGGCTGTGGAAAGAATGAAATAGTGGACAATGATGATAATAATAATAATAATAATAATAATAAGAGCATTTGTAATGCTCTTTCCCTGGATAGCTCAAAGCGCTACACAAGTGGTTAAAATGCATTAGGATTTAAAACTAGCTAACGCAATGATGTAAATACAGTGGAGCCCACATAAGATAAACACGCTAAAGATAAAATCAGTTCTTCCGGTCCTGTTTTGTTTTCTTCTAAAATAACATGATAAAATAAACCATGCTTGAGATAAACTTTTTTCTGGTCCCAACTAATTTATCTTAAGCCGACTCCACTGCAAATAACATTACTAAAACAAACAAACAAAACCAGCCAACAAAATTTCTCATCTTATGGCTCAAAACTTTGGAATACATTATCCCAAATATTAAAGGACGTAGACAACGTAAGTAAATTTAAGAAAGACTTGGATTCATTTTGACTCAACAGCAAAAGTTCATTATACTAGATGATTTCAAATGCATTATTTACAATTGTTCATTGTACGCTGTAATATGTCATGTAAAAAACATACTCTGTTGCTACTCTCATTGTAAAGTTCATAGATGGGTGAAGTGCTATGATACTCCTATTCTTATTCTTGTTTTTTAAATGAAACATTTCTCAGCCCTACAGAAAGTTCAATGCACTTTATATCAAAAATGTTGCAAAGATAGACTGTAAGAAATCAGTCTTCTATCTAATAAAAAGTATTAATCTTGGAGAACAATAGCAATCTGTGTAGATATGAACATTGAAACATGAAAAAAGAACCCCAAAACCCCACTCACCTGTAGTCATATAAGGATCTTTCTCTGTAAACTCCAAGAAGTTCAATGCATTGTCACCCTGAATTAAGAAAATATAAATATAAACATAAACATAAAACAGTACAGCCGTAGATGCAGGAGACTCTCCTATCAACACGAGAAAAAAAAACTGCATCTCTGCATTACACTACTGTCAAATTTTACTTGAATAGTAGCAATTAGGTGATGATGATGATGCAAATGGTAAGAAAAAAGCTCAATGCAATGTTCAGTCTATATTGTCCCTACCCACTTGGTTTGCTCCAACACCTTCTTAACAGCACAGGTAGTATATTCTCATGCTAAAAAACAAGGGCGAGAATATCTTAACAAAGATCTGTAAGTTAAATTATTTGTAACAATAAAGGGCAATAACAACAGCAATACTAGAAATAGTCCTAAGTACCTTGCCGACCAGGAATGTCATGTTAGTGTCTGGGTCGTACAGAGGCATGAGGACTCTGAAAAAGAGAATAAATTCAAAATTCAAGTTCAACCTGCAATTCAAGGTGTTTCACAAGGCAGGATGTAGTAACTGGCAATAGTAATGTAACCAATACTGTACATATACAGGGCAGAATTAGATTATGCGCAAGAGAGAAGCGACAAGATCAAAACATAGCCTATTGTTATGTCATAATTCCTTTTGAGTTGAGTTTGTATTCCAATAACAAAATAAATACAAAGAGGAATGTTCCAATAACAAAATAAATACAAAGAGGAATGTTGTAACTGCTAGTACAAACCCTGAGGAGGTGTCTACATCGCTGTTGTACAGAGGTGACGACAGACTGCGTGGGTCCCAGATTCGGAACTGTCTGGACCGTGACTGTTGAGAGTGAATAAAAGAAAAGAACATTCTTTAGATAGTTTAAATATAACATGGTCTATGAAAAGATTCTATTAAGCATATCTTCAAAGTGATATGGACCTGGATTTGTAGTGCTGATAAAAATGCTGCAAATGGATTTGAACCAAAACGTTATCTACAGTGATTTCATTCATTTTAACAATGTGTTGTACCCTAGAATATTGTTGCATTCATGGATTAATAAAGAGGATCTTATCTTATTCTGGAAAAAGAAACTTAAACAAGGATTTACTTGAGAGAACCCAGTGGACAACAGGAAGTCCTTCCCAGCCAGCCACAGTACACGGGAGTCCTTGACATTGTCGTGACCAGCTCCCTCCTAGAGACAAACAAAAGTAATACAAAAAAATAATAATACTAATAATAATAATAATCATCATCATCAAAGAAATTCTCATTTGTATAGCGCATTCCCTAGTAATGTGTGATCACAAAAGTCCTTTACATAGATAGCCCTTTTCCTCGAGTCCACATGCTTGAAGCTCTTGACAAAGTGATGGAACAACAATCCACGTCTTCAAAACATAACAATGTGTATGATTGTTAGAACATGACATTTTTAACAAACATGCAGCAAAATAAGGGTAATGTTTTACTTCATTTATCATCTTTTCTATGCCACCAATCCAATCCAAACTGAAGTTGTGTTGTAACAGAAATAATAGTATTTTCCTAAAGATTTGTGAGAACAAATAAAGAGAAGAAGGAGGAAGCAAAATGAGAAAAGTTCCAACCATAATAACTAACCTGCACTACTTTGTTGCTTCGTAGATCTAGCACTCGGATTTTCTTGTCCCTGCATGAGGAAGCCAACAGCGACCCGTTGTCTTTCCAGGAAATACTTTGGACTTGGTCACCATGCCCGTTGAACGCTGCATTCAAAAATATTAAAACAATAATAATAATAAGCGTTATGACAAAACAATGATAATACTAATAAACATGAACATGAATGAAACATGCCGGTATAGAATTTCTTCTTCTTCTTCCATTTTTGACTGCAGCCTCATAATAGAGGACTTTTGCAATCATGCAGGCTAGTTGAACTTGAGGGTTTTAAGGTTTGAAAGGTTCGCCATGTAAACTGTAGTTATTCAACTTTAAAAAAAATAAATGTTATGATACTTTAAGTGGTAGCTCTTGATAAATGAGAAATGTTAACTCACAAGAAGTTATAACAAAATTAAAAAAAAAAACTCACAAGAAGTTTGCTGTTTGTCAGCCCATCCAGTGACATCATAGGTGTTGACACATGTGCTAGAGGACACAGCTAAGACACCGTCAGCTACAGGGCTCCACAGCACATTCTCCACACGCCGCTCAAATGCAGGCAGTGCCACAACAGGCTCATGTATAGGGCCTGGGTTTTCTTCAGGTGGCAGCAGCCAAACCTTTACCTGTGAGGGAATAATGATAATATCAATAACAGTCATAATTGGTGACATTTATTTAGTGTATTTCCTCACTCTATAGCAAGCTCAACATACTCAACTAAGTTATAGTATTTGTTTGTTCATTTCAAGACCTTCAATTAATCATCTTAAGAGAAAAAGTGAGAGAAGAGGAATGCCTAACCTTGTTGTCATAGGCTCCAGTGGCCAGAAGATAATCATCAAAAGGTGAGAAGTCAAAATCTGACACAACATCTGGAAAAATAAGACAAAAATATTTAGATATAAGTATAAGTAAGTTACATCATTTGAAAACAAGCACCGGAAATATAACCAATGGATGATGTATGCCTCAAAGCGCTTTACAGCTGCTTAATGGAAGAAGATGTTTCTCTTCTGATAATGGTGAAGAAATAACACTTTCTAGGCAATAATATGACAACACTTGCTTTCCTTTGAATGTTTATTAGGGACACATTCCTTGAGCATGACATTGTCTCCTTTTTGTGAAAATGTTCTAATCACATCAATGAGACAATGGCACAGCTGAAAAATTCACTTGAAATGTTACCATTACTATTTAAAACTGCCTCTCATCAAGAAGGCCTTAGACTAAGATATTAACTTTTTTGTTCTTATTTTTTTTTTTTAGCTCAGGTGGTTGTGCAGAGTACACTGAGTTGAGTGATTTTTGTTGTTGTATTCCTTGGCAGATGTTGTAGAGTGGGTTTGAAAATGATAAAGAGAATACAACTTCTTTCGTTTCTAAGTTAACCAAGATATAACTACTTCCTATGCAGAGCAGCCAAGAGTAAAATACAGCACAAAGCATTTTCTTAAAAATTCAATGCAGGCCTACATAATAATAATAATAATATGTTGTACCTACCACCATGAGCATGTATGATTGGGAGAGAGTTGTCCTGTCGCCCTGAAGATGAGAGAGGCAAGTAACCCAAGCAGTGGCCACCTGAAAATAAACAAAGCAAATAGTAGTCTTAACGAGATATACAGATGGATTTCTGATTTACTACTACTACTTCTTCTTCTTGCAGTAAGTTGGATCACTCAGACTTGAGTTTTACTCCAACGTGCATGATAACATTTAAAGGGAACTTCTATGTCCTTTTTAAAAAAATATTATCTTGGTACTTGTATTTGTGTTTTGTATACTTTTTTCATCCCTTCTCTGGAAAAAAAATACTGTGATTCACTCCGGAAGAGAGTTTTTGCAGGAAAGTTGTGACTGAAAACAAATTGAATAGGTAAGAAAATAATTTGTTTGTCATTTACATCAAATTTCTACATTACCTCCAGTGTCGACATTGAAAGCTACATAGACACAGCTTGCTTTCACATGGTTCCCACAAGACAGGCTGACATCACTCACTGGCAGGTCAAGAATGTTTTCCTGGGAAACAAAATATGTTTAACCACAATCCTTAAACCATCAAGTTGGCTTGATAGAACAAAAACTCTTCTAAGATGGAGAAGACCCAATTGATGGGACATTTTTAAATACTGTTCCTTCCATGTTCTCCTATGCTGATTCAGACGTCAATGGGTTCCATGTCATTATACTACTACACATAGATTACTGTCATTGCTATTGTGATTACCATACTTCTTTTGTTAACTACCACAAATACCACGGTTGTGAAAAGACAATGCTCTTCAAGAAGAGCCTATGTTTTATAGCCCTACATGTATATATACTTACTTCTTTCTTTAAAAACTTAGGAGCTGCATTTTTGTACTTTGACACTTTGAACCTCCATGCCATCTTTCACGTTTGTGTATTTCAGTCTGGAAACAAAAACGATTTTTGGAATTAAGTTGAGAACGAAAGAGAAACATGGATTGCAATGTAACTCTTTCATATAGGACCTATATCTTGTGCAACTTTCAAAGGTAGATTCAAGTAAATCATTTAGAGTATTCGCACAAATCATCACTTGCTGGAAGCACGCACAATACTTTTCTATACAAATTACTAGTCTGTCAATAATGTCCTAAATAGACAACATACCTTTAGCTAGATCTAGTTCTGCTCAGTGGGCATGGCTAAATGATGCAAAGAGAAAGTGTGTACAAAAAATTAAGCTAAAAGGTGGGTTTGATTACAATCCTTTACAAGTTTATAAAAAACTTATTTTTCTCATTTACATCTTAGCCTATCATAATAGACCTATATGAAATAATGGATTCAGATCCTTTGTTGTTGTTGACAAAACCAGTTAGCAGATCTAGGCTAGAGTTAGTAAGCCCGTTTCTGCCTTTTTATCTTGTTCCCTTAAGCGGCGGCGGCGACTGTACCTCTACTCTAATAGAAAGCATATGGATTGTCCTCTGAAACAGAAATAAAACTACAATATTCCAGACATAGAGCTAGAAGATCTAGAATCTAGAGATCTAGATCTAGAATCTAGAGATCTAGATCTAGATTCTAGAGATCTAGATCTAGATCTAGAGATCTAGAGATCTAGATCTAGAATCTAGAGATCTAGAATCTAGAGATCTAGAATCTAGAGATCTAGATCTAGAATCTAATTTGATGATATTATTATTATGAACTTGTGTTGATAATAGCAAAGTATTTTAAATTGCTTCACAATCAATTTTGGGAAAGCTAAATTGTAGCCTATATACATTTTAGAATAAGAATAGATATGCATCAAACCCAAAACTACATGTAGTTTGGCCTACCAATGTGCTGTCAAGTCCTCTTTGGCTCATTGGGAAAGAAAAGGGGGCGTGGTTACTGCTTGGGTGTAGCAACAATCAGAACATTATTAGAGTATCTAGATCTACCATTACATTGGTCATTTGGCTTGGCTAAAATTGTATGAATCGACACTGATTTTATCAAGTTTAGTGAGAGGCAATGGTGAAACAGATAGAGAAAACCCCGCAAGACTGATCAAATAGAAGTTAATCTAAATACCAAGGCTCTACTATTACTACTAAGATGAAAAAAACGAAGACACTCTTTTTACCGTTCGACTTGAGTTGTCATGAAAGAAAACGAAAGTAGTTTTTTGTTCCTGTTCAGGCTGAACCCGGAAACGAGCGAAACGAAACTTTAATGAGGCTCTCTTCCATGTTTTGTTTTCTAAAAAGTATGCAACCGCCGCAAAGAAGACTTGCGGATCTGGCGAGAAAATGGACAGGGTTTCATTTATTTGAGGCCCAATACAAAATCATATGATACACCATAACACCAATAGCCTATATTATATTAAAATGACATAAAAGACATGAATGCAATCCAAATAACCCCGAATGGCTTCTTTCATTAATTAACACTTTTTGCTGCGACATAATATGTGGTCAAAGAATGTCGTCTTTTTCTTCAGGATGAGGGTGACAAGTTCTCATTCAGTGCCTAGTTCATCCAGAACACTTTTGTCTGTACGCTTGTCCTTCTAGCTAATCCTTAGCGACCTTCTGTAGAACCACATTTCAGTTGAGTGGATTTTCTTTATGTTGGCTTTCTTAAGTGTCCATCCATCGGCTCCATACGTCATTATTGTCCAGACTAGACATTTCATTATATTTATTTTAAATGCCATCTTGAGCCCTTTGTCCTTCCAGATGTTTGTTAGATCAATCATGCGTTTTCCAATTCGTGTGTTTATGTCTGCTTTGTAGTCTGCATCGTGTGTTTTGGTGGAGCCTAAGTATTTGAACTGTCTGACTTCTTCTATGTCATCCTGTCCAATGGCGATTGTTTCCCCAAGATTGTTCCCAATATGCATCACTTTAGTCTTCTTGGCATTCAGTTTCAAGTTCTTTTTCTCGCCAGTGCTATTCAGGTTGTTAATGATCGCTGTTGCCTCTTGATGGTCCTAAGCAATGAGAGCTGTGTCGTCAGCATATTTGAGGCTTGATATCTTTCTACCTCCTACTTTGATGCCATAGTCATCTATATCTGAGTCTCTCATTACGTGCTCGGTGTATGTGCTGAACAAGTGGGGTGATAGGATGCAGCCTTGGCGCACGCCTTTCAGTGGCTCGGTGTTATTGTTAGCACATCTGATTCTTGCCTTCTGTTGATGGTATAGGGTCTGGATTAGGGCAATGGGGTGTTTAGGAAAGCCCATAAGCAAGAGTGTTTCGAATAACTTGTGATGACTCACGTTGTCAAAAGCCTACCATACTCAATAATGTGATGTAGGCTTCTTCCTGAACTTCAAGTACCGGGTATCTTTTCAATGATGATCTGAAGGGTGCACAGCATATTACCCGTTCCACTTCCTGGCCTGAAACCAGCCTGTTCTTCGGCTAGTTCCTCCTCTGCTTTGCCTTTAATTCAGTTTAGGATGATATACAGGAGGATCTTGCTTGTGTGGCTGATTAGTACTATGGTTCTGTAGTTTCCGCACTCTTTTGTGTCACCGGCCCTGTGTAGCATCACTAGTTCCTGTTCATTCACAGGTGTTCCATATCGTGCAGCATATGGCATGGATGGTTCTTAGCTCGGATTTGCCACACATTTTGATGAATTCTGGAACGTTATCTAATCCGGGTGACTTCCCATTTTTCAGTTTTTAGATAGCGTTTTCAACTTCATGCAGTAAAGGTATTGGTTTTGTGTGTTCAAAATGCACTTTCTTGGTTGATGTGTCAGGATCGTCTGCAGTGAAAAGCTTGGTAATGTACCATACTCTGACCATCGGTTCATGATGTCTGCAGGGTTTGATATTGTTTCACCTGTTGAGCTTTTGATGGTCA
>JAUELK010293204.1:0-14598 GCA_031471215.1 Gastropteron pacificum | reverse complement strand
TTTGCAATACTTTTTGAGATATCTTCTGACTAATGCAGAAACCTTAATTTTTGGCTTGGTCTGTTTTCCGCCATATTGTGATAAATACATCAAAGTCATATGTATACTTTGGTCCATGTTTTATTTCAAAGCTTCAATTTTCAGTACCTAGAACAGAATGTCGTTAAGTGATGCATAACAAAAACATAATTTCCCATACAGTTTTTATCAAATTCATGATTATAACTCCTCTCTAAGCATACTTTATTTTCTTCACAGGTTTTCATTTGGTGAGTACAATGATGATATAACAATAAGTTGATTTCCTTTTGTTTATCAGACTTCTCATTAAACATGTTACAATGAGTCTTGCTTTTAACACTAAGAACAATTGAATGTGTGATGATTTTTGGGGGTATTGTATCATTTAAGAAAGAAGAAGAAAAGAAAAGTACCACAATTTCCGGACTATAAGCCGCTACTTTTTTCCATCAGCAAGGGCCCTGCACCTTAAACACTGGTACAGCTTTTATTAGGCTTTTTAATGAAATATCACATTTTCACTTGTACCTTTAGTTGAATTTACACAGACGCGGAAGACTAGGCCTAAACACAAATGAGCTGCCATTTTTCGATTTATAGAAACATTGAAAGGTGTACTGCACACTTTCGTTTGTGATTGTGGGGGTCATTTAATAATTATAATCAAATACACTTTTGATGCAAAATCTGGTGCGGCTTGTAATCCGGTGCAGCTTATACTAGGACAAATACATTTTTGGGGTAAAAATCGCGGGAGTGCTGCTTATATACCTGTGCACCTTATAGTCTGGAAATTACAGTATTGTATCTTTTTTTTGTTTGTTCAAGTCAAGTCTTTTATTATATGCTTTTCAACCAACACAAAACAAATGCATTGGTACAATATGGCATCACAGAAATAAAAGCACATGATCTGCGCTCTGATACAGTATATCACATACATACACACACACGCACACACACATACAGGATACAATACAATAAAATAGCGCAGTGATTGGCTTATCAATCATACATTTCAATAAGCATGGTATTGATCTGTCGATGAGTACCAAATCGATCAATCTATTTCAATGTTGGTTAAATGTGGGTGGCAAAATTGATATTATAGAAACGTTTTCTAAGCGTTATACGTGTATATTTAATTCAAAGGGTGTTTTTCAAAAGAAAAATACATGTACGTCAAGTGATCCTAATATTCATTTGACAATGTGTACGGTTCTATGAAAGATTCATTTATATTTGAATAAATTTACATATTTTATATTGGCCATACAGTAAGTAAATCTTGGTGGATTTCTGTGGATGGATGCTGCAGGGTAGCATATATCTAGCGAACTGCAGATCCCACCCCTCTCCCTTTCGGCGTCTTCGCACGACTTTATGTGTAAATAAAGTCAGCCAACATTTAAGTGCTGCAGTGGGTTTCATCAGAGTAATCCCCGCAGTCGTCTTCGGAATCACACTCCCAATCTTTGTCAATGCACTTTCCATCGGCGCATGTGAACTGAGCGTCGTTGCAGGTACAGCCGTCCTGTTCATCAGAGTTGTCCCTGCAATCGTTGTCCCCGTCGCAGAGAAAGCTGGCATGGATACAGTGGCCGTTATTGCACTGGAAATGTCCATGAGGGCAGGTACAGTCTTGCCTCTCGTCAGACATATCGCCACAGTCGTCGTCCAGGTCGCACACGTAGTTGGCATCCACGCATTTGTTGTTGTCACACTGGAACTCATTGGAATCGCACGTGCAGTTCTGCTCGTCACTCATGTCACCACAATCGTTGTCCCCATCGCACTTGTAGGCGACCATGATGCATTTCCCGTTGCCACACTCGAAGAGGTTGTGGTGCGTGCAGAACTCACCGCAGTTCTGTTCGTCGCTCCCATCAGTGCAGTCATTTTCCAGGTCACACTCCCAGCCTGGTACAATGCATTCACCGCTAGCGCATTGGAAGTGTCCTGGATAGCACATACGCTGGGCGCGGGTCTGGCTCTTACGCTGGGCACGGGCCTGGCTCTTAGGAAGATCCATGGCAACCTTAGACTGTCCGTACACTGACTCCTTCTTCTTGGCCTGGGCCGCGGCGCAAAGTGCGACCACCAGGAGGGCAGCGAGGATGAACTTGGCAGGCGACATGGTGAAGTGATACTCAGAGTAATGACTGGAACGAATTCTTCGGCTTTTATAACCCTGCTATCGTGGTGTGCCTTTTTTCCAATCTTTTAGACATGTAATCTCTTCTGACCTTAACATTAAAAAAAAAAAAAAAAATGTATTTGTGAAACCTTTCTAAAATCGGTTATCTATAAAGCTCAGTTGAATTTTTTTCTTCCAAAGTATAGATATCCCTAACCGCAGCCACTGTGCACTCTGTGGACTATTCCCTCTTCTGAAACTTCTAGGTCTTCTTATCTTCCTTGTTTTCCCTCTATTTTTGTTTTCGTCTATGCTATCGAATCTATGTCGAACATCAATTGAAGCATCTGCGCCAATTCACATGCCAGAATAGGATAAGTAGTCTGCGACAAGAGTTACTAGGTTACAAAAAAATTAGAGGCCATTCTTGTCATGAACTGATGTTGTTACTGTTGCGATCAGGCACACAGTCTGAGTTATTTGCTCTTCAAGTGGTCTAATAGACACACAGAGCCATGGCAGCCTAGCTCTTCAACCTGAGACTGTAAGGCCTTCAAACGAGCCCCTTGTTCCTGCAATTGTGTGCAATGCAGTCCCAAGGCCCCTCCAGACCAGAGAACTGCTATGTGCAATGCAGTCTCTGAGTTGATGCTGTCAATATTGATATATGTACAACATTGAGACATTTATGAATGCAGCCACGCTTTAGGACTGAACCAGGTGTGTGTCATTTTCTGTAGCCCTGGTGCTAGAACTGATAGCGTCTAGAACATGTTTAGGTTAGGTTTCCATACGTCCGTAATGCGTGATGCTCGATGTGTATTGCCCTTTCCCTGTAATAGTATAATGTACAAGTACATGTATTTCGGTGTCCCTGATCACGCATTATGCATTACGGACATATAGAAATGTAGCAGTGGAATTTCCATGTAAACAGGGTTTTTTTTCGCATCACGCATTACGGACGTATGGAAACGTAGCTTAAAGGTAAAGCTCCAATGGCTGCACCAGATAAGGCGTAAACAGATTTCAACTATTCAAAACATATTGTATTTTGCAGACGTTACTTTAATTGGAGAAATTAAAGGAACGAAAGAATGATACATTAATGAAAACAAAAACAAAACAACAACCGAAAGTAGCTAATCATATTGTAAAAAGAACATGGGATAAAAGAATCCTTCGGTTATGAGAACTATTTTTAGGTCGGACGAATTGTTTCTCTATTTTCACTTTTTTTTGTTTTTTTTTTATTAAAATTTGTATAAGCTCAGGTGGTTTTTGCGAAGTTTGGTGAGTGGTCGTCATAGGCTTTGGCAGTGTTGAAGAAAGAAAAACTTCTTCCTGGGATAAAAATAATGTCGTTCCTTTATCTGAATAAATTGACATAATTGAACGCAGGTTATCGTAGATTTTTACGGTATCTAAATTTGTGTTGTTGTCTAATTGTGGAGATGCTTGCTTGAAACAAGATTTTGTAGGAATGAGATTTGCATGATCAGCAAGGTTATCCATACTGGATATGGACCCGCCAGTGTGGAAGAAGTGTACTCTCACTATAGCCTTCACAGGAGCTCTCTGGAATTATGTTTTCTGATTTTGTAGTAGATGGATTGGTGTAAAAATGAGATTTACATGTACCAGGCATATAAGCATGATCAGGAAAATGTTTTATAATGGATATATGGACTCGCCAGTGTGGAGGAAGTGGGCTCCTGCTGTGGCCCTCAAAAAGGCTCACTGGAATTATACTGTCCTTATTGTTTGATTCATTTGACACAATGTTCCAACGTTTTTTGTGTTTTTGCCTGTTGACTCTTTTCGCTTGCCATTCATCATTGCTTTTATTTTGTGTTTAAATTTTTTTAAAATAATTTTTATTCCATTTTTTTTTTTCTACCTTAGTTGTACATTGAGTCATTACGGCTCATGAAATCTACATATGGCCATCAAAACCTGCTTAGTTTGTTTTTGTTGTCAGGTACATCCCATAATTCAGACAAATGAGACAGAATAAACATTTGTACAAGACGATGGGTGTAAGAGCAACTTTGAGGCGGGTGGAAAGTTGAGGGGGGTATGGCTATCCTCAATCTGGAAAGTTCTAGGGTCTAAAACCTGAATTACCACATAGCAAGTATATGTACATCAAACAAGATACATAATATTTAATGTACAGCTCTTCCCCCTTGTCGTGCTCCTTCCTTGGGTGATCGAAACTCGAAATTGGAAGGAGCATTTGAGGGAGAGTGTTATTTTCTGTTGACCTCCCCGCAGGTGCTTCTCGCACTGTCTTTGGACTCTAGGAGGGAGAGAAGACAGTGAGGCAGGAGGGGTGAGGTGTTGGGAGGCAGGGAATGGAGGGATGGAAGGGGGATAGGGCAGGGGTGTCTCCCACTTTGACCAGGCTTTCTTTTTGCTGTTTGTTGTATCATTTTTCCAGTATGTGGCAGGGAGCATTTTCTCATTGAAACTAATGAAACGTTTGTTTACCATAAGTTTCCCAATTCGCATTCATTTTTGAAAATTGAACTAAGATCAAATGCGTTTCCATATTTGAATTTTGCTATACTCACTTCTGCCATGAGAATTAGATGGTAGATTCTTTGCCTCGTTGCTGTGTCAATGTTTGTATTATGTGTCTTGTGGAGACCCTTAGGTATGATCGGTAATGTCAGTTTAATTTTCATTTCCATATTGATGGCTATGATGACGGATTACACTTCAGCCCAAAGCGGTTCGGTGATTGCACATTTTGCAAATAAATGCTCGAGGTAATCAGGTTCTTTGCAAGCACGTTTGTTACACTTATGTTTTCTCCGGATAAATAAGAACAACTTTCTATTTATCTCTGTTATGTCATTTTCTGTGATGCCAATACTTTTCTTTTCTTTGTACCTTCCGAGAGGTAGATCTATATCTCCCTGGTCCATTACATTTGGAGCAGCCTAGCGTCGGCTTCTATCACCTGTGTTTCCTGCGGGCATACAACATCCAGGTTTCTTGAGGCTACTTTCTTGCGCAGGGTGTGCCTCTGCTTATCATTTCTTAGTCCTTGAGCATTGTATGTAGCAATATTAAAATTATTTTTCATTACTTCTCCTTTGTTCCACCTTGTTTTGTGTTGGATTCCAGTTCAGTTCCATGCCGAGTCATTATCCGTTTTTCAAAGTCCGTTAAGCGGTGCCGGGTCAAGATCCTTTGGTTAGGTATTTTGTCTTACCTACTTCTTTGGTCCATTTTTATGGAGCTTTGGCTTTTGGGGAACAGGGGTGTCTGGTGACGGGGACACTACTTCCTGACCCCGCTTCATGCTTGGCGTTCTCTGAAGCATTTTGACTAAGGTACTTTGAGTCTGGTGGCTCACACTGGAGTCCCTACTCCTTGATGTGTTGGTGCCACTGTCTCTGCACGCTGGTGCCACTGTCTCTGCACGCTGGTGCCACTGTCTCTGCACGCTGGTGCCACTGTCTCTGCACGCTGGTGCCAGTGTCTCTGCACGCTGGTGCCACTGTCTCTGCACGCTGGTGCACCTTTTTTCTTCCTGCCTCTGGCTCCCTCTCTACCCTAGTTTTCATTTGTTGAGTCGTTGTCGGTACAATCAGTGACTTCGCTGTCGACACTATTTGGAGGCTCAGGATCTTCTCCTGTCTCTGTGTCCCTGTCTTCTTGGATGGTGCTGTCAGCATCATCATCCAGATCTCCGTCTGTGTCTGCTTGGTCACCTACTTCAACTAGGGCTTCATTCAATAGGCAGGACGGGTCTCCTCTTTTGTGGCCAGGTTGTTGGCACTTGAGGCAAACGACCTCGTTCTGGCAGATAGCTGCCAGATGGCCTTCTTGCAGGCATTTGTTGCATTTTATGAGTTTTTTCTCTTGCTCTCTGTAATAGAGCCTGGCTTTAAAAATGCCCACGGGCACCTCCGTTGGCAGGGACGTTTTCGGGAGGTCGATCCAAACGATGTCCCGGTCATCCATTTGGTGAGACGATTTTCTTTGTCTCTCGCCCTCTCCATCGTTATGTTTTTAATAGCATCTTCTATGTCTGCTCCGCTGCCCGACATGGGAATGCTGTCTATCGTGAGGCGGTTTGTCGGTATTTCCGACACTCCATCGTGGAGGAGAAAAGGGTTCTTGGAGTGTAGCTTTAATCTCCTCCCACCCATGCTCAACCCTGTGGCCAGAAGGCAGGCACTCGCATCCTTGGTTCGTGGATATAGCCTCCACATAGCTCCCTGACGCTGGGCTCCGACAACATTATCGAAACCACAGCTCTTTTCAGCGGAGGTGCAGAGTTCGTCAACGGTTAGATCTCTAGGCCCGTCTGTGTTCAGCAGGAACACAGGCATTGCCATTCCTGTTGTCATTTCGGCTATATTAATGTTGTGTACCTACGACACACAGGAAAAAATACCCAGCAGCACAGAGCGAGCCAACCAGTCTTTGATTAACCTGCTATTGGCCTGCTGTGCGGATGTCTTGTTGTCAATTATTGAATAATGACCACAATGCCTGAGGTCGGCGAGAATGAGTGGTATGTTATTATGGTGTATACAGCCTGCAGCGGATACTATCCCAATAACCTGAGTGACATCGAGGAATGCCACTGGACTGACAGACAGCACTTTCTAAAGATTCTATAGAATTTAGTAGATTCCCAAACTGGGCTTCAGGTGGCGTCACAGACTAGAGCCACTATAGGGCTGACATTCAACTGATTGATGTGCCGGGTTCTAAAATCAGGGGATGGGAACAACAGACCGAATGTAATAGAGGACGAGAAAGAGAGGAATAGACTATAAACAAAAGTAATAATAGTCAATAGGCCCACACACTACACGGCGCACCACTGGGTAGCAAAATGCAATAAACAATAGAGTGGCGAGCCTAGGAGAGATGCCTAGTAGTCTAGCAGAGCTGGCAGAATTAGCTGTTAGGCCTACTGTCACACAGCCGGTGGCGAGAGAGAAGTTAGTGCGAGGTGAAGCTCTCTGGCCTAGGCCTAGTCGACTTCGCGCTTAGGCTAGGCTATGCTGGGCTATGCTAGCTAGGCTAGGTCGGCAGGCAGCCGCACAGGCAGATTAGGCCTCGTGGGTGGTGAGTAGGCTGAACGGTGAGTGAGAGCTAGAAAAGTAAACAAAGAGATCAGAACATCCAATTATCGGAAATGGGTGGGCAACAGTCCCATGAAAAGAAATGAAATAAAGAAACCACCGAAGAATGAAGCACTCACCGTATTCAGAAAGAAAAACACACACAGTATTGTATCTTATTAGTCTAGGTATTCACAGAAAGAAGAACTAAAGGAATTGTATTAAAGAGATTTGCCTTATTTTTCTCCCTTTTGTTTCAAGTCCTTGTACTATATTTTATCTCGTGACTCATAATTTCCCACTTTCAGAAGAGAAATTTAGTCACAATTAATACATTCATTGCAACATTAAAATTTGTTGACTTACAATGGAGATGTTTGAAGACTGTACTCATAATTTGCATAAGATAAAGGGTAATGCAAAAATGTAAGTGTTGTTGCTATATCATATGCTGTATCATTTTATCTATGCCATATATGCAATGTTAAGCACTTATATATTTTAAAGAACAATCACTTTGAATAAGATTGTTATTCTTGTTATAATTTTTATTTTAGTATTATAGATATTAGTATACAATGGTTATCATTATAATCATTTTCACTTTTTTTTTTTCAGGATGGGAGAGCCAGCTACTTGAGTCAGGCTTCTTGGCAATATTTCTGTGTCCAGCACTTTCCCTGGCCAGTGTGCCTCAAAAGACGCCCACATCGCGTATTGTCGTCTACGGATATCGCTGGCTGATCTTCCGCATCATGATGGGGGCTGTGAGTGACAGAGTTATAGTGCATGTTTACCTATGAGGTGTTGCACAATAATATGTTGGATTTAAAAAAAAATAAGATTAGATAAGAGGAGCTTTATTAATCCATTAACATGGACATTTCTTTTGGATGTATTACATGACCTGTGGACACAACAAAATAACATTGACTTAAAAATAATATGACACAATATATTCATATTGCGTTACATTTTTGTTTTAGACATTAAACAAATTCGATTGTGAACAATGTTCCCTATGTAACACATCAAATGATGTGTTAAAATTAAAGAAACTGCTTGCTCTACTCAGCATTCTTGGCACCAATTGCCACACTGAAGAATGTTTTAAAAGAAAACAATGAAATGCGTGAGCTTGAAGTTTTCCAAGCTTATGTACTCTTTGCTATGCACAATAAATACATTAGTTTTTATAGCTACCAATTATAGATTTTTTTTTTCCTTTGGTAGATGTGAGGAAATGAATTCTATCATTTTGCATTCTTTGTACACGGTTTGATATCATTACAATTACAATGCATTACATTGAAACAGGTACTAAGACAATGTTCATTGGGAGAAAAGCAATGAAGCCCCATGCATCCTGATAATTTGGAATAGATTTCTATAGATTCATCTTTTTCAGGGCCTCATCAAAATCCGAGGAGACAAGTGTTGGCGAGATCTGACTTGCATGAATTACCACTACGAGGTAAGACGTTCTATCTGGTCTTTTCATGTGGAGCATCTGGCCTCAGACTCTGGATCTTTACTTTTCTTATCTGCCAGATTCACAACAAAGGGCCACAGTTTTTTTTTTTTTTTCAAAGAGACACTGTTTCTGCTATTCAGAAGATTTTTCCATATAAATGTAGTAATCAATATTTTAACTGCACTTTAATTCTCAAAATTTATTTCACATTTTTTGATTGTCAATTTTATGCTTTTTTGTCCTTTCACATTGAATTTTCTCTTAACTTTCATCAATGTTCTGGTGTTCACAAAAAACAACAAGTATTCATTATAGGCTGAAAGAACAGCATGTATCATTGCATCAATTTAAGTACTCATTGTTTCACATGTCCGAGAGAATGAGAATAGATATTTATGTAGTGCCATAGTCCTCGGGATGCATAATGTCTTGTATTTCTTTGAGTTCATCATTGATAAAGGTAGAGTGCAAAATGAATGACTAATTGTCTACTTCCATGTGCCCCAAAGACCCAGCCAGTGCCGAACCCCCTGAGTTACTTCCTACATCAGAGTCCCGAGACCATCCACAAGTTTGAGACGTTGGCCAACCACTTCATCGAGCTCCTAGCACCCATTCTTTTGCTCCTGCCTGCTAGGAAACTATGTATGCTTGGTGGAGGCATACAGATCTTCTTCCAGGTCATTTTCATTTTTTGTTGTCTGTCATTAGATCATCATACTAGGTTAGAAAATCACTTCTATTTAAATTACAGTTATGGATGACACTTAAATTAGCAAATTTCCTCGCTCTTCAACAAGATCAATGCTTTCCGAATCAGTACCATTCACCTGTCACCCGTCAGCATCAGTGTGTTTGATGTTCACTGCCACACATGAAGATGCAACAATCGTTCACCACCCTTCTCTGTTCACGCTGTCTCTGGAGATCCTTTGAAGTTTCAGTCCAAGAGATTTGTTTAAGTGAGCCAATGTAGGAGGCTGATGGTTCGCCCTTTTTGCTATGGGATTGTATTTTGCCCTGGAAGACCTGGTTCATCAACTTTGTGTCTTGATTTCTTGTGACAAGTCCAAGACATCTGGTGTGTGTATTTTTATATCCTCAAAAGCATTGCAGACTGAGTCACATTGCATGATTGCAAAAGTCCTCTGTATATGAGGCTGCAGTCATATTTGGAATGAGAATATATTTCAGTTTCCTTTTGTTGATGATGGGTACTAAAGTTCTTTTTGTTCCCAGTTCTAGTTATATGTTCTTGTTCGTTCTTCGTTCTGTCCATTTCACTCTCAGTAGCTGTCTGTAACTGTAAAGCCACATTTCAGACGTTTCTATTCTTTTGTCATTAGACGATCAAATACTCTACATTCCATCACTATTTCAGCTTCCTGTCATTATTATTGATATCATTGTCATCATCAATACTCTTCTAATTACTACTATCATCATTACATCCACAGTTGGTTCTCATCTCAAGTGGTAACCTGAGCTTCCTCAACTGGCTGACCATCCTACCCAGTCTGGCATGTTTTGATGACGCCAGTGTACACTGGATGTTCTCTGGTGCCGCGGGATCAGCCAAGGCCAAAGCTTTGGCATACAACAAGGAGAAAACTGGCAATGCAGGAAACAAAACTATAGGTGGGCCACAGGATGAGACTGACTTGACCTTCGCTTATTACATATCTGCATCCAGGGGTTTGCGGTTTTCTCATGTTTTGGAGGCCTCAAAAGAATGCCATCTAAAAAATAGTTTTGATGAGTGGAAGTGTTGGGCTTTACAAACAATGCATTCTCAATCAAGTAACTGAAAATTCCACTACACCTTGGTACACTTATTCTATTTCAAAGTCATCTCAAGGTTCTAGAAAGCAAACTGGCATTGCAGGAGAAAAGCATTTTTACTCAGTATAGGTTTTCCTTTGTACTCGCAACAGGTCATTCAATGTTATTTTCACAGATAGAAAGCTTTCAATAACAAGATATTAGCACAAGATTTGGGTGTACTGAGAATAGGTAGGCTTGCTCTGTTGGTGTTATCAGAGGGACAGGTCAACATTGTATAAAGGAACAAATCTCCAATAACTTCCAGATGTTTATATAGAGTACATTAAGGCCTACTATCCAGTGAGTGACTGGCCAAAACAAATTAAGAAGAGACTTGAGGGTGCTTTGAGTACATTTGAAATGGGGATTCAATGCATACAAATTACCGTCATTATATTTATTATGTTTCTTTCTCCAGGTGGAGAGATGCGCAAGTTGTTCAACTTGAGTCTGGCAGCCCTGTTAGTGTATCTGAGTGTTCCTGTGGTTCAGAATCTCTTGTCATCTCGTCAGGCCATGAACACCTCTTTTGACTCCTTCAGACTGGTCAACACATATGGTGCTTTTGGCAGGTCAGTCCAAGTGCTCATATAGACATCTTTTTGAAGGTGTTGTTGTTGTTATCTTCTTTTAGAGGGTCAAGTGGTCAGAGCGTTGGCCTCACGAGTCAAAGGTCCGGGGTTCGATCCCTGTTCGTGCAGACTCGATTTGGATTTGAGAGTATTTTCTTTTCCACCACCAGGGGTACTCTTGGAAAAGGTACTTTGTCATGACTTTCTCACCTCACCCAGGTTTAAAATGGGTACCCGACTATAGACAGTGAAAGATCTTGTTAGTATGTTGGTATGAGCGCCGGGCACCAACGAAGGCAGCACTACCAGTATTCCTCCCAGGAGGTTGAGAAGGCTCTGGAATGAATCAGGTCTGTCAGGGTAATAGTGGCTGTAAAGCGCTTTGAGCTTTCTGTAGAGCGAGGAAAAGCGCTATACAAATGCTATCTATTATCATTTTGACTCCTTCAGACTGGTCAACACATATGGTGCTTTTGGCAGGTCTGTCAATATCATCTCATGGTGGTGGCGTTGTTGTTATTGTATGAATTCATCTTTTGACTCCTTTAGACTGGCTAACACATACATGTACCTGTATTGGTGTTTTGGCAGGTCAGTTTAAATTCTCATGAGTTATGTAACATACCTGAACCAAATGTTCATGTCCAATAAAGTTCATCATATCATCTTATCTTATGTTAAGATCTATACACATCTTGCTGTTGGTTGTACTGGTGTTATTGTTGGTGATGTTATGACTGTATGAACTCACATTTGGAGCTTTGAACAGATCATCTCATTCTCATACAGCTTGTAGAAGTTGTTGTTGTTCTTTGTTTTGTTGTATGAGTATATCTTCTGACTCCTGTAGACAAGATAACAACACACATGAAAGAAACTTTTGGACGGTCAGTCTTGTTCTTGCTATTATATTTCTAATGTCCTCTGAATTCTTTTCTTTCTCCCAGCATCACCCGAGAGCGTACAGAAGTTATCTTGATGGGCACGGCCAGTCTTGATCCCTCGGCAGTTGGCACCAAATGGCTGGAGTACCAGTTCAAGTGTAAACCCGGGGACATCTACCGCAGGCCGTGCCTCATCTCACCTTACCACTACCGCCTTGACTGGCTCATGTGGTTTGCTGCATTCCAGGTGAGAATCTGCCTTTTCTCCTTTTTTACCACAAAGTTCTATCATTGATTTGTAATGATTAGACACTGCTTCTTTTTATCCATCCAGTGAGCACTTGTTTTTCATCTCATTACCATGAAGTGACAGTTTCTGGCTTTCTCAGATTCTTCAGTGATGGAGTATGGTGGTATCCGTTTAGGGAGGGTTGCCTCAGGTCTTGAAGTCCAGGGCTGCATAGGAGGAAATTGTGTTGTTATGTTTCAAACTAGACTAACACAAATGACAATGCTTTCATGTAGGCCAGTGACTGAAGAGGTCAACCTTTCTTCAGGGTGATTCATAGAAAAACAAGGAGTATCTTTCTGTTTCGGGACATGACATGGCCAGGACAGGCTTGCATTTGGCTGGAGGGATGTAAGTGATTCAAAGACTTTTCATGGTGCAAACCATAGGAAGAGCCATGAAACCACAGTTTATAGATAATATAAAAGCATGCCAAATAGATTCTTTAAGACTCATTATAAGGGTTTCCCTGTAGTAAACCATAGGAAGAGCCATGAAACCACAGTTTATAGATAATATAAAAGCATGCCAAATAGATTCTTTATTTAAGACTCATTATAAGGGGATGACTGTAGCAAACCATAGGAAGAGCCATGAAACCACAGTTTATAGAAAATATAAAAGCATGTCAAATAGATTCTTTAAGACTCATTGTAAGGGGATGCCTGTAATCATTTCCAAATTGTTTCCCTTATCTCCCATTTGCACTCTTGAAAATAGTGAAATGCCCATGATCTATTATGTACCCAGACTTTATGGACACCCTGTATAGAGAAAGCACAGATGACATTAGGTTGCTTTTACTGAGTAGTGGGCAGCCTTCCGTCTCAAGATACAATGAATTTGCACCCAGCTTGAAACCGTTGGGAGCAGTGTCTGTAGTGGCTTAGCAGTCTGATTCTTTTGTGGCAGTCTTTGACAAAGATATTGCATGAGAAGTTGGAATTGGAAGGAAGTTTTAATGGTTGGTCTTGCTGTCTCTTCGTTCAGCTCTTTTCTCTTTGCAAATGCCCTTGTTTTTTTCCACTAGGACTACCAGCATAACCCATGGATGTTACACCTGGTCTACAAGTTACTACACAATGACAAGGTGGCAGAGGAGCTGATAGAATACAACCCTTTCGCAGAGAAACAACCCCCAAAGTAGGCTTTTCCTTCATCCACTTATCTGATGTTTAAAACTCTTTATTTGAGTGTAGCAATTATACCCCAAGCGTAACTTTTTTTTGATCATATAACAGGTGGGACCTAAGTTTTTACGTCCATCTCTGATGGGACGCGGGTGGACATCCATGAAAACTGCCCATGCGACTCATGTTCAGAATGCCATCATCGGGATTTGAACCTTGGTCGCTCGCTTAGAGACAAAATTGTTAACCCAATGTGTCAACCATTTGTACTCCCCTAGGCCGGAATTTCTGGCTCAAGCAGCCATGTGTTTTTTTACTCTAAGCTGAATTCTCTGCCCATTGAAATTTTTGTTTTGTTTTACTACTTATAACAGTAATGACAATATACTTGTTTCATAGAGGCCAGCATATAATAAGCCTAACCCTGGACTATCTCTTGTTTAAGTCAGAATATTTCCTGCTTGCAAAGCATCAAGTATCAAGATCATTATTTTGTCGGTAGGATTCTTCATGCTTCATGTATTATTTAAGTCAATGTTATTTTGTCGTGTCCATGTGTCATGTAATATTCCGAATCAATTTTCCATGTTCATAGATTAATTGAGTTCATCGTATCTTATCTTAAAAAGTTATAGTCTACAACATACTGAAGATACCGGATTTATGTAAACATCAAAAGAAAATATGTGATATTCACTTTCTTTGTTCTATTTCTCTCAATCAGATACATAAAGGCTGACCACTACAGGTACAAGTACACCAAGATTGGGTCCAGGCAAGCGAGGAAAGGGGCATGGTGGACACGAGAGTACATTGGCTCTTACCTAGTCCCTGTATCTGTTCCCATGTTAAATAAGATTGTCCAGTCGCAAGGCTGGCCTGTCCTCCAGTCATGATTTTTTTTTCATTCCCCATTTTTCACCCTTTATTTCTACGCAGTGCTTATTTGTTATACAGTATGGTATGACGAATAAGTTGTAGGCCCTTGTCCGTCATACATGCGACGATGAGATCAGTTTGGTAAGTGCTAAGGGATTGGGAATTTTCCCCTAGAGAGTTTTGTTTGACAAGTCCTCCTATGTTGACACTTAGGATGTCCCAAATAGGGGTGTCAGGTTAAACTTCACAGGCAAGTTACAACATCATACACTTACATCAACAGTAGGAGTCAAAT
>JAUELK010293094.1:0-11356 GCA_031471215.1 Gastropteron pacificum | reverse complement strand
TCTTTTCTTCTTCTTCTCTACATGTTTGCATGTTTCTAGGTCCGAGGATAATTGCCTTTCCCATAGGTGTCAGGTATTAGTCATGGCAGTGACAACTTCTTCTTACATTTCGACCCATTGCTCGTACAAAGCTAGTCGATGTGTTTTAACAATTTGAGCTCTGTTGTGCTTACACCTTTGAATAACAATTCTAACAAGCCTGGGTCAATATGAGTACCCGGCATACAAAGTCTAAGAGATAGGCTGGTAGCTATCGATTGGTTGATTCCAAATGAAGGGGCTGTGGAACAGTTGTTTCAGTATACATGGTGTATGCAGAACCTCATTAAACATTACCACATCTGACTGGTGGATGGGGTATTTCTTTTCTTCTTCTTCTCTACATGTTTGCATGTTTCTAGGTCCGAGGATAATTGCCTTTCCCATAGGTGTCAGGTATCAGTCATGGCAGTGACAACTTCTTCTTCTTCTTCTACAAGAGCCTAACGGGGTCCTGAACTTTGAATTCTTGAACACAGATCTCTAGGGTTTCCAGACATTTCCCACTATCTAGACCAGAACCTTGATTGCAATAATAAACAGAAATTGTTTTCTTTACAAGTTTTGCTTCAGCCTCAAAGTCTGAGCAAGGGTGGTTTTCCTTCCAATCTCCTCAATGAAAGCTAAAATGTCACATCAATTCCTTTTCAGTAGGCCTATAGATTCGTGATGAAAAATGTTTTCAAAAACATTTGTCTAAACTCAGTGCTCATTTTGAAGTAGATGAATATGTTGATGCTTCCATTCAAACAATAGCAAAGCCGTGAAATGCTAGCAATGGCTCGAAGCGCGTTTGACTGGCTTCCAGTCAAGTTAAATTCAGGTCTTGTAATACGGAGTATATTCAAGAAGAGACTCGGAATAGAAAAAACAATGTAAACAGCTGCAATGAGCACCACCGTCTTGATCACTCTTTGATCTTTTGTAGAAGTAATTGCAGCACTCTTCGACATACTTTGTCTTTTTGTGACTTGACGATTTAACCCCACGATAAGGAATGTTGTGAAAACCAGCATTAAAGCATAGCTGGTGATTTGAAATGTGGTAATCACTCCGTTGGTTACAGTGTTGTGGAAATGGAAGTTTTCTATTGGTATGAAATCCAACATCGTTCTATTGCCGATTTCTCTCCACAATATCTTTTTACCATTGTAGAAAGATGTACAAGTAAAAACAAAAATGCAAACAAATGAAGACAAAACAAATATATCTGTGCGTGTGTTAAGAATCCTCTTGACGCTTAAGGGCAGTGTGATACACAGACATCTCTCTATTGTTATGAACACGGTGATACAACTAGACAGTTGGAAAATTGGTGCCATGGGCCAGCTAACAAATATAGACATAAGCTTGACACTTAGTACTATTTTATCATACTCGAATAGGAGTAACACTCGACAGATGCCGTAGGCAAACGTAAAAACAAACAGCAAGTGATCTGACAATGCTAAACATAGCAGCTTCAAATGTATTAAATTCTTGAAGCCAAGCCTTGAAAAGACAATGATGGTTGCTGAATTGACTATAATACCGAATAACGCAAGAGGAATTCCTAAACCGATCCTTGAAACAACTTCAAAACTGTGAGTCACATCTAACGACATCCATTGTTCAGTAGAGACAGAGATCGGTTGGTGTACGGTATCTACTGTAGAAACAATCATTGTTGGTGTTCGACTGAATTTCGTGACTTAACTAATGCAGTAGTCACTTCTTTGTGGCAAAGGCTTAAATGGAACTGGAGGACAACCACCATCAAAAGAATTACAGTAATACTCTAATGAAAATAATTACTAACCTAATATCTGATGTCTGAATTTAAAGTAGACCCATAATATGGAACCAATTACTGCGGGTATAACGAGACCCAATTTTTTCTAACTAACAATAACGATCGCGAACAGAGATCGAAACAAAAAGCCCGCATGCCTCCAATGTAATTGTTCATTCTTTTGATTAAAATTCTCCACTTCTCAAAAAAAAAGTTAAGAAAACACCCATCATGTCATTTTGATCTGGAAGTGTGATTTGCATGTAGTTATGATGATTATCTACAATCTACTTCCGTCAGGTAAGCGTACATGATGTATGTGGGTTATAATTACACTTTCACACACCTGAATGCTGGGTTGATAATAAGTACAGTTTATGCTTCTCTTTATTCTAACAGATCTAGTGCTTCTTTTGCAACAATGAAACATTTGGCTAAACCATGTTTGTTAGCAAACTCCTCAGCCTTGCGGTGAGTGTCTGGACTATTTTAATAAGACCTTTGACCGAAGCAATTATTCATGAGGGTAACGATTGACCCCAGGGTATGTATTTTGAATAGCAATTAGTTAATGGTAGGCTTGCCCAGTAGGCCTACAATTATATTCGCAATCAGTCGCTTACATTATCTTCTCTCGTGGAAGTACATCATTCACATGGTTCTATAATAATGACATCAAAGAGACATCAGGTCATTTTAATGAACAAAATTACCAAGCACGCACCAATGTGAGCGTGAACAAAGGTTGAAAGATAAGAACCCATCATATTGTTTGCTTGTAATAGTAAAATAATTAGTTGTTCTCATAATTTAGGAAATGTCCATTATGTCGTTTCGATCAAGAAGTGTGATCAGTTATACCCTACTATAATCATCTAGAATTTATTTCTTCAGTCAGGTAATTCAAAATGGTGTGCGTTGATTCTAATCAAACATTCCCACACCTGAGTGGTGGGTGAATATCTTAGTACAGTTTACATGTTCTCCCTTCTTTGTTCTCTCATATCTTTTTTCTAAATAGACTTTGACAAGGTAAAGGCCTAGCGAGTTACGTCTCTTGTAGTCTTTGAAGCCCGACAATCGATCGCATCAAATAACGAAATGTCAATGTCCATGCAGGTGTCCTGCACTCTCACAAGATACCACAACGGTTGAAAAAAACAAAACAAAACAAATTAGCAGCAACAACAGCAATAAAAACGTATATTTCGTTTATTTCAACGCGTTCCGCATTCCTTTTCATCCAGAGCACTGGGGAATACGTCTAGATCTTCTTCTGAAACCAAGTGTTCCACATTGAAGTCGAGAACGCATAATTTTCTTGTTCCGAGCCCACATCACTAACTCCTGTGTGAAGCCTTGAACGGAGAGCGCTAGGCTGGACATAGGGCCTATTCCGTCACATAGTTCAAAGTATGTGTTAAGCTACGTTTCCATACATCCGTAATGCGTGATGTGTAATGCGTAAACAACGTTTACATGGAAATTCAACTGCTACGTTTTCATACGTCCGTAATGCGTGATCACGGATACCAAAATACAAGAACATGGTAGGAAAGGGCAATACGAATAACGCATGACGGAAGTATAGAAACATAGCTTTATAGATCTCCAAAAGGAGCGGTTCGGACCCCGTATTGAGTCATATCAGTGGACTATGTTACGTTGTGGGTGGGGTCTTTGTGGCCAAAAACGTTTTCAAAAACATTTCTCGAAACGATGTGTTCGTTTTCAAGTAGATTAATACATTGATGCTACCATTCAAACATTGGCAAAGTCTGGAAATGCTAGAAATGACACGAACCGCGTTAGACTGTCTTCCAGCCAAATTGAATTCAGAATGTATTATACGAAGTTGATTCGCCACAAGACCCGGGATGGAAAATATAATGTATACTATTGCAATGAGCACTACCATCTTGATCACTCTTTGATCTTTTGTAGAATTCATTGCAGCACTCTTCGACATACTTTTCCTTTTGGCGACTTGACGATTTAACCCCACGATGAGAAATGTTGTGAAGACCAACATTAATGTATAGCTGGTGACTTGAAATGTGGTAATCACTCCGTTTGTTATGGTGTTGTGGACCTGAAAGTTCTCCAATGGTATGAAATCCAACATTGTTTTATTGTTGATTTCTCTCCATAGCATCATCCTTCCATTGTACACCGATGAGAAGGTGAAAATAAAAATGCAGAAAAACACAACAAAAACAGTAACATCTATGCGTCGGTTTAGAATCCGCTTGACGCTTAAGGGCAGTGTGATACACAGACATCTCTCAATAGTTAAGAATACCGTAATACAGCTAGACAGTTGGTAGATTGGAATGATCGGCCAGCTGACAAATACAGTGATGAGTCTGAGACTGATCATGATGCTATCATACTTGACAAGAAATAAGAGTCGGCTTATACCGTAGGCAAATGCGAAAAAGAACAGCAGGAGATCCGACACTGCTAAGCACAACAGTTTCAAATTGATTGAGTTCTTTAAACCAAGCCTTAAGAAGACAACAATTGTTGCTGAATTGAAAATCATTCCTAGCAGTGATACAGGAATACATAACCAGATCCTCGCAATGACTTCAATACTTTGCGCTACATCTGAAGATACCCATTGTTCAGTATAGACAGAGGTGGATTGGTGTTCAGTTACTTCTGTGGAAACAATCATTGTCAGTGTTCTACTCGTCCAACTAGTGACTGCATTTCATGACTTTAGTAAGACCTTCTTTATGGTGATTGTAGTGGTGGAAGTCAACTGCAGGAGTTGTTTTTGTTGATGTTGGGTCTTTTAACGATCACGAACAGATCAGCACACTCTTCATCGTAATGTCGTCTTTAAGTAGACCTAAGATTTATATATTTTTTAGTTTACTGGCTTCTATCTTTCGCGCGCACAAATCGACTGTAGCAGAGACGCGTAAAGTATTGACAGATTACACTGGAACGATCGAGCCACGGCGTTAACAAAGTCTGAAAAAATACAAAACACAGCTGGTTTTGTTTTTCTTGTTATTGTATAACTTATAACTGGTTGCTTCCCAATTAACGAAAAGCCCAACGTTTCATTTCGATCTGTAAGTCTGATACTTTGGTATAGTTTACACTAACAAAGTCTGAAAAAATACAAAACAGCTGTTTTTGCTTTCATGTTATTGTATAATTGGTTGCTTCCCATTTAACGAAAAGCCCACCATGTCATTTCGATCTGGAAGTCTGATACTTTGGTATAGTTTACACTAACAAAGTCTGAAAAAATACAAAACACAGCTGTTTTTGCTTTCATGTTATTGTATAATTGGTTGCTTCCCAATTAACGAAAAGCCCACCGTGTCATTTCGATCTAGAAGTGTGATACTTTGGTATAGTTTACAACTTCTCTTCTGTCCCCCCCCCCCCTCCCCCCCCCAACGGATACCCACCTTGTTGTTGTTGGGGAGGGGGGGGGGGGGGCTTGCGTGTCTCAGTGGCGGGAGCGAATCCCAACAGATCTAGCGTGCTTCCTTCTGAACAGTATTTGACAAGGCAAAGACCTATCTATATTCTTGTTCTCTCTTTTGACCTATCTAATCCCATCGGAGATTTCAATAAATGGGTTGCAAAAGTGGAGAACTTTTTGAGTCCACATAAACAATTCAAGATGCGTCACTACCATATCTGCATTGGTGTCATAATTCTCCACCGATTCAAAGAGCATTTCCTATGGAAAGAACCATTTATTAGTATCAGCTTGGCAGTTCAGAATAAGATCCCGTTACTGGTCTTTCTGAACTTACCCCTTGTCTTCTTGTTCTTCAAATGTGTTGATTAAGTACTGCTCTTTAATCCTCTATTGATACTTACCCTATCAGTAACGTTGGGCACAGTGTGGACCAATGCGGAGCCTATCGGATCTTCATCTTTTTCGATTTGTTTGTTATGATTCCTATTATTCCAACCAATGTTCATTACTTCATCGTTTTCTATTATAGTTTGTTTTTTTGTTGTGTGTGTATCTGTAGCCTAACATGTATGTTTTTTTCTCAATTTCGTTCCAGACTACGTCAGGCTTGACGACCTTATGACCTTGCATCTGCTCCGGGACTACTGCAGCGATGACGTACTGAACCACATGCAGACGTCTGTGTCCAACACGAAAACCCAGCGCTTCGACATCCGGGTCTATGAAGGTCATACGTG
The DNA here is from genome assembly GCA_031471215.1 of Gastropteron pacificum. Classification (NCBI taxonomy): domain Eukaryota; kingdom Metazoa; phylum Mollusca; class Gastropoda; order Cephalaspidea; family Gastropteridae; genus Gastropteron; species Gastropteron pacificum. The sequence goes on along the minus strand of JAUELK010293094.1, from coordinate 5,358 downwards.
GGTCAGAGCCGCCTATCTCAGGAACTTTGAAAAGGTTGTTGCTTAAGTGGGTACTGATAGCACATGTAATTATGTATTTTCACGAGGTCACGTGACGGATGTGACTAGATCACTGGTGACTGCACAATCTGGGTATTCGACAACTGTTCTTTTGTAAAAAATAAAATACGCACCTTCCAGTCTCCCTTAGCGTTCTCACGTTCCACATTCCTATCCGGGCTGGTTTTCGTCTGTTACAACAGCTTTATCAAAGTTGTCCTTGGGCTTGGGCGGGGGGGGGGGGGGGCATCAGCACTGGAGCTTCCTTTCCGGTTTGGTCGCACCGCGTCATAGATCTCCGGGGTGGAGCCCCTGATCTTCCAACAGACCTGATTCACCCCCAGAACCATCTCAGTCTGCCTCCTGAGATGTACACTTTGGTGGATCGATCTATAAGGTGCTCTCGCCACCATACTGACAAGATCGGTCACTGTCAGGTACCCTTTGACATCTAGGTTAGATGAGAAAATCAAGACAATGTATTAGTTTCAAGAGCACGCGTCTCGGATAAGAAAATACTCTCATAGCCAAATCGAGTCTACACGCCGGACTACGTATGTGAAGGGGTGGAGTGGTTGGGGTCGGTGCTAACAAAGCAGGGTAAGACATTTAATCATTAATCCAATCCACTGAATCGAGTGTCTAGATAACTAGATAAGATACCGGTATACAAAACGATGGTGATTGAATGAAAAGTGTCTGTCGAGGTAGGGGTACCAAAGACGATAAGACTGTGTAGTATTCTATTTCCCTTTGTGAAAAAGAGAAAGTGCAGCCTACTCAGTGCGTCTCACAGAGTACACACAACACACGGTGGCAGGGTTTCTAGCTATCACTGAAAATTACTGGGATACAGACCAACACGTGCGTGCTTTCGACAAACTTTAACACTGTCCCATGTACAGCTATGTGTTGTTTGTCCACATGATATGCGTTGAGAATGGCTACGCGAAAATAGCTAGCTGTCCCGTTTGTACGTTTGAAGGATCTGTGATGGTACTGAGTATGTAAAGCGCATTGAGCTTTCTGTGGAATGAGGAATTGTGCTACGTGTATATAAATCATCAACTGTCTTATACCTATATTCTCTTCTTTCCTTCTCAGAGTCCATATCACCCAGGCACCAAAGTGCTCACCCTAGGGGAAGCTTCAATGAACTACGTCATCAATCATCTGGATGACTTCGACCTCACAGACTTCCCTGACGAGAATGTGATTAGGTACAACATACTTCTTCTTCTCCTCTTCCTCCTCCTCCTCATATTCTTCCTCCTCCGCCTCTTCGTCATCTTCAATCTCCTCACCTTCCTCTTCCTCCTTATCATCTTCTTCATCGTCCTCGTCCTAATTCTCTTCCTCGTCCTCATTCTCTTCCTCCTCATCCTCATCTTCCTCCCCATCCTCCTTCTCCTCCCCCACCTTCTCCTCCTTTACTTCTTCTTCATGTTCTTCCTACCCTACCCTACCCTTCTCCTACTCCTCTTCTTACCACCACCTCTCACCTCCTCTACCCCTCTCCTCCTCCTCTTCCTCTCCTTCCTCTTTCTTCTTTTTCTTTGCAGGCCTACTGACTTTAGAGATTGTATGTTAAAACTTGAGCAAAGAACTCTGATGCCAGAGATAGAAAATAAGAAAAAATGTATCCTTCTTTTTTCTCTGTGCGTCCGCTAGTAACTCAGCAGAGAAGACAAACATACGCACAGAGAGAAAGAGAGAGAGAGAGAGAGAGAGAGAGAGAGAGAGAGAGAGAGAGCGGGGGGGGGGAGAGAGAGACAGAGACAGAGAGAAAAGAGAGAGGAGGGTAGAGAGAGAGGAGAATAACATACAGTATGTCTATGTACATGTATACAGAAAGACTTGTACTCGTAAGTTTCTTACATGTATTTTGATCTTGCTCTCCCAGGTTAATGATGCGTCGTCTGAAGCGAGCCAAGCGACTGACAAGCCGTGCCCTGGCAGGTCTGCTGGTGCCCACAGTGACCCAGTTAGACCTGGAGGATGTCTACTTAACCCAGGGCACGCTCAGGGCGGTCTGGTCACAATGTCCGAACCTGAAGGCTGTCAGTCTGAAGGGGTGTGGCTACATCATCACTGATTCTGTGCTGGCTAGGTTTGTTAAGGTGCGTATATGTGTACATTTTGCCGATTTTTTTATAGCGCTGTATCTCCTTGAGCTCAAAGCGGTTTAACAGCAGACAGACCAATCTCAACCTCCTGGGAGGCATACTGGTAGTGCTGTCTTGGTCGGCGCCCGGCACCCATACCAACATCCTGACAAGATTTGTCACTGTCTATTGTCGGGTACCCTTTTTACACCTGGGTACGGTGAGAAATGTGTGACAAAGTGGGAGTTTTCTAAGAGTACACCTGGTTGTGGATAAGAAAACACTCTTAAATACAAATCGATTCGGCACGGCCTTGATTCGAACCCCGGATCTTTGACTCGCCTGGCCAACGCAATGCAGTTGGATAGCAGTAGTGTGTTTGTGTGTGTGTGTGTGTGTGTGTGTGTGTGTATGTGTGTGTGTGTGTGTGTGTGTGTGTATGTATGTATGTGTGTGTTTGCTTGTTTGTCTGTACATGTATAATTCTATTTCTACGTTGTATTCGTCCTTGTGTATTTATATTTTTAACTGTTTCCTGAACATTGATCAGTATAGGCATATTGTTCCAAAAATATCAAATTATCTGACGTCACGTTAACATTTCTTTTATTTGTCTGTTTGCTTGTTACAGAATCTGCCTCACCTGGAAAGGCTGAACTTGTGCGACTGCAGCCATCTCACACCAAAGTGTCTAGCTAGCATAGCCAAATCGTTGCCAAAACTTAAGAAACTGCATATAGGCAAAGGGCCAAACATCTCCTTCCAGGCAGCCTTGAATTTCATCGTCGCGGCCAAACAACTGGCGCTTTTAGACGTGCACAGTTTAGGGAGGAGTATTAGTATGGAGGAGTATGGCATTCTCACAGAGGCAGCCAAACAAAAAGGAATTTGGCTCGTGCTATGGAAGCCACGAGAAAAGGGCCAAGCAGTTGCTGACGACAAGGGCGTGGGAGAGGAAGAATTGGAAGATTCGCTGTCAGACTGATACATGACTACAGAGTAGGCCCTTACCAAGAATTAGTAAATGGATAAAGTAGTCCTTGGTCTCTTTTAGTACCTAGTACCTACCAGTACAAATGATTATGGCCATGTGTTGTGTGGGTGGGTGCGGTTAGTTTATATGGCAGTCTACCCCGGTCCTAAAAGAGCTGGACGTGTAAACGTTGGTCACATTTCGTATGGCCTGATTGTGTCGGTAGGGGTGTAAACTCACCTCAAACTCAAAATGGCAAGATGCGTTCAGTTGAGGACCGCTTGCGTGGTCTTCACACTTTCAGGCCTGGATTTGACACGGACTTGTTTCATTGTGGAATGGACTGCGGCAGTCCGACTGTCCCTTCCAAAGTCCGCTTCGCGTTTACACCAGAGACAATGAGACTGGACAGTGCTCTCTTTTTCTTTATTAAAAAAAAAGAAAAAGGAAATAAAAACGTAGCCTCCTCAGTGCGTTCCAAAACACACAACAGATGGTCTTTTAACACTGTGATACAGACAAACCCGTGTGAGCTTTAGTCATACTTTCCTATTATCCTTTATACCGCTATGTGCTGTTTGTTCCAATGGGACGCGCTGAGGCTGGCTACGCGAAAATAGCCAAGTGTCCCATCAGTACGTAAGGTCTGTGGTCACAATAGAAAGGCAACGATTTGGCAAGCATCTCCGAATCGATGAAGCACCTGCTTACATTGAGATGACGTGATCATTACCTTGTCCACAACGGGACATGCGTGGTCGAACGGTTAACTCGTTGGGTTGTTGACTAGTTTGGTTTTCATGCGGGTGACACTAGATCGAATGCCCGCATGGAATATTCTAGACATGGGCTATGTAGGACAAAATAAGAGGACTGGGCCTACGCTACTCATTTGATCTTCTTAATAATACAGCGCCGATTGTTTCGGGATAAAATGGGCTTGTGCAAGACATACGATACTTTTGTACTATGGTATTGTTTGAGTATTTAAATTGTGTATGCCTTTTGTTGTACATTACTATTATTATCTGTATTCATTGTATTCAATCAATGTGTATAATGTACATGTTTTGTGAATGCCTATTGAACTGAACAATATTAGATGTTTGTTGAAAAAAACAAAATTCCAGATTAGCCTGTGATATCAACATAGAAACCAGTAGGCATTCACGTAAAAAAAAAGTTTAATCATTTTAACGAATAATGTACATATACATGCTTTGTGAATGCATATTGAACTGAACAATACAACATGACTTCTCGGTTGCTTTAAACAAAAATTAAAAATAAACTCCAGTTTTACCTGTGATGTTAACATACAAAGTAGTCACTGTTTTATCATTTTAACTGGTATCATATGTGTACAGTTTGTATGTTTGAATTTAAGTGTGTCAGCTAACAGAAAAAAGACTTAATATATAATGTTTGGCCTCGAGTGAAAATGAGTTCCTATATTTTATTTATCTTTTAACTGACAACACCAAGTGTGGACTTAGTACAGAAGTGTGTAATATATACTGTACTCTTTATCTTTCTTATTACTTTAACTCAAACGCCAATTTTGGGCTCGAGTGAGTTTGGAAATTCCAATTACGTTATAATGAATGGTGTTGCAGAATGTATTTAGACAGTATACAGTACAGACGAAAACGTCTCTTGCACAATTTTAAAAGGCAACACAGGTTCCAAATTTCTATCACTTTAATTCACAATCGAGACTACCGATAGACTAAAAAGAGAGACTATCGGAGAGACTAAAACTAAAAGAGACAACCCATCCAGGAGGGGCTGAAAAGGGGAAACAACAATGCTTTAGAAAAAGAACTACACATAGTAATACAGTACGAGTACCTGGCATACAAAGTGTAAAAGATAGGCTAGTAGCTTTGGGTTGGTTGATTCCAAATTAAGGGGTTGTGGAACCCTTTCTTCTTGATAACTTGCGTAATTTTATAGAATTGACTAGACGACCACATTGGTGCAGTTTGCACAAAAACAATATCTCCTGCAATTGTGATAAACCCGGAACAGAAAACTCCGTATTTGGGCAGCTTATCCGCTTGACTGCCTACCTACCTACTGACATCGCGTCGAGGATTACGCCATTGACCATCACACCCAAGAGATCTTGGATCACACTCAACCGTACAAATTCAAGATTGGAACCTCAGGAGGATGTGACTGTGGCAGCCCTAGGCAGGATGCAGAGCATGTGATTCAACATTGCAGTAACCTGGAGGC
>JAUELK010292873.1:0-12982 GCA_031471215.1 Gastropteron pacificum | reverse complement strand
TTTTTTTTGTTTTATCCCCCCCCCCCCCCCCTCTCTCTCTCTCTCTTTCTCTATCTCAAATACACACACAAAATACACACTGTGTGTGTGTGTGTGTGTGTGTGTATATATATATGTGACTGTAGGTGTGACTGTGCGTGCGTGCGTGTGTGTGTGTGTGTGTGTGTGTGTGTGTGTGTGTGTGTCGTTGGTTGAGCCTAATTGTATAACCATGCGTGTATCATCAGGAACACTAGTGAATGTTGTACATATATGTGTTTGTTTCTGCTTATTATTTCTTTTTAATTATTTTTCTTCGCCAAGTTCATGCAATAGTCCTTCTGGACCAGAAAGATAACTGCTAGATCTATGTGCAATTCAGTTGGTACTGCCTATATTAATGCAACGCTTGGGACATTTATGGTTTATAGCCATGATTTAAGACTGAACCTGGTGAATGTAACATCATTTTCTGTAGGCCTAGCGTCTATGGCCTAGCCCTGATGCTTGAACCTTTGTGAAAGACTTCACGAAGAAGAACAAAATGACAACGAGGCAATATCACCGGCGACTCGGAGCAACATAAAAAAAAGGACCCCTAGGGCCTTCGCTTCGCTATTCGCTAGGCTATTGAGAATAAAAATGGAACGAAATGAACACGGAAAGCTCGAGAGTCGAGAGAGAAAGAGAGAGAGAGAGGGGGGGGGGGTAGAAAAGTAGGAGTTTTAAATAGCGAAGTGTTTTTCTACACTGCGACCTTTCCGATTGTAACGTACAATGGAGATGGCAGGACGGAATGAGCTGGGATTTGTGTCTTTGGAGTATGACTTGAATATCAAGCCTTTACAAACAATAACAAAAAAAGCGAGAACATAGGAGGAGGAGGAGGGGACGGAGGAGGCAGAGAATGAGGATACATAATATGCACAATGTATTTGTAGTACGCGAGAACTTTTTTCAAAACATCTATACAAACCTGTAACTAGTTATATAATTATTTTGCCAAATCCTCTACCTTTTATGCAAAGTTGTGTTTCAGAAATAATAGTAGCTTGGTTGGATGACTATTTCAATTCTTTCACTTACAACTTTGGCACAAATCTTGTAGTCAACATAGGTGACTGAAATTAGCCTCCAGTTTGTTGGGTCTTGTCTATTGGTGTCCTTTCCTTTACTCCTACCGTATGAAACGGCGCTAATGGGATTTCGAACTTTGCGTTAAGGCCGACTACAAAACCATTGATGAACATTCAACTTCATAGTCTTAGTTAAAGGTGAGGAAACAATGCGAAGATAGCTCAATTTAATGATACTATCTATCTAAATTATTGATTCACATTTTGGCCTAAGTCACCAACGATGGCCGAAATTCAAAATGTTAGCGCCGTGACGATATTCTTGATCTTTGACACCAATGTCATCAAATCAGTAGGCCTACAACTCAGCACCGGTATGCAAGCCTACATGTACATTATGGATCAAAGCTAGGTCATTCTATTTTTCTTCTTCTTCTTCTTACTGTCGGCAAGACTTTTCTGTTCCTTCTGAAGGCCCCACGAAATTGTGTAATAACTGCACCGATGGTGCGTCTACATGGACTTCGTCTGGGCACATATTATTATGGCACAACTTTTCGACAATGTAAGTGTATTTTTAAACTAATTAATGAATTTGGAAAAACTCCCGAAAGTAGCAGCAAGGAGTTCTTCAGACATGTGCTTTGTTTCAAGCCCAATTGTTCTAAGGAATGACATTAGCAAACGTTTCCCATTCAAAAACTGTTGCGGTTCACAATTTCCGCCGTATTAATAAGGAAAAAACGTAGTTGTCGGCGTCAAAACGTACTGAAACTGAAAGAAGAATTAGCTCTATCGAAGAGCTAAAATTAATAAACGAACAAATTCTATCATCATATTCAAAAGGAAGGGTCAACACAATAGTTTTCATGTACATGTATTTGTTTGAACATTATAATAAATTATTTTTTTTTTGGGGGGGTTAGCATTTCACATCATGTCTGCATGATGTAGGCCTAAGTTACATACTTTGTGTCTTAGGCCTACTGTGTACATTATTACCTTGTAGGGCCTACTATCTGTAAAAAATGTGTAGGCTATGTGTGCATTTTCTTTCTTTTCTTCTTTTTTTCTTGTTCTAAAAATACTACTCACATACTCATTGTGATTTTTAGTACAATGTAGCCCCCTCATAGGTGTATCTCTGTGAGTCTACTGGTACACCCAGGTAACCTATAGCCTATGTGACATAATGTAAATTACTTTTATTTAGGGTCCATCTATCATTTAAACACAAAAGTGAATAAGAAAACAAAACACAGTGTATTTTCAAAGTTTTATGTCCAACAACATCAAAACATCGAAGTCAACTCTTTGGAACCAAGCAAACACTGCATTTTCATCTACACTCACGACTGCCTTCAAAAACTTCAATGATTAATGGTACCAGTGGGAAAATTTGAAAAAAATAAAGGTGGGTTACCATAAAAAAAGAATTACACAGGAATCCTCTTTTCATCTTTCAATTTGTAAATTCAAACAAACAATGAAGATTTCTTTGAAGAAAAAGAAAAGAAAAGTTCTATCAATCAGCTCAGCATAATATGGCCAGAACATTTCATGGAAATTAAAAGAAATATTATATTATGATGCATAACTGGTGTTCAAAGAAAAAATAAATCCAACACAACAATGGTTTTCTGTAACATTGTTGTCAAAGCTTTTTTTCCTTCTTTGTTTTCTTCAATCTAGTATATAATAATACATGTATGTATACCTGGCGTTTAAAGAGAAAATAAATACAACCCACAAGTACATGTAGTTTTCTGTAACAGTGAGGACAAGGCTTTTTTTTCTTTTCTAAATTTAGATAAACAATAATGTAATCTAGTACTGTATTTTAAAAATTGCAGAAAGGACAATGTTATTGCAATGTATCATGCATAAACGTGAGTAGTGGCTTCATGCATTTTACTCAACGCTAACTTCGCACATCATGCCATGGAGGAGTTTCATCAAAGAGACAAAAAAATTGTTTTACCTACAGTCATCTAAATAACCAAGCTTCACTTGCCTTTAGATCTAGCCAAATTTTAGGTTACTGATAACTGAATATGCATTATGTCTAATTCTTTTCAAGTGAAGAAAGATCTTGCAACGTTTTAAGTACACTGAAGTAAATATCAATTGCGTGGTGAAATGAACAACCAAACTACATTGCAAGGAGGTGCAATAGTAAAATAATGGAACAGCACTATATTTGTGAGGTAGGTATGGATAAGTCAAAATTCTGTGAAGAGAATGATGACTAGACCATGTAGAGGAGCAACGTGAAGTCGTAATGGAGGCAATGTGCAAACCATGGGACCAACACAAAATCTACAGAAGAGAGAGTGACTACCTCTACACTTTTAAAAGTGAAGGAAAATCAAGGTTCATAAGGAAGTGCAGTAGTCTGGGGGCTAGATACACGAGTTAAAAATAATAATATGACTGTTGAGAATGTGACTTTTTGGTTGATGCTCTGTTCAACTTGAGATATTCATCACAGCATGTGCTATGATGAGGCTGAGACTCAATGTGTTGGAGGCGAGCTATGACTGGACTCAGACGCCTCAACACCTCAAAGTTACAGTGTAACCCACCGAAGGTTGAGTAGACATACAGTACCATTCAAACCATTCCTGATCTACTACAGTGATCATGAATACCCATTACCAAAGCCAGCCAGTCAGTTCATATGAGGGATATACAACAACTAACACCAACAGTAACAGCTATGATGGTACTTAAAAGCATAAACCATAAAGTGGTGAGTGACAAACACCATGGGAATTGAGGGAACAGTGTACCAAAGACAGACACACATAAGAAGATTATGTAAGAAGACAGGTGTATGTATGTGTACTGTGCAAGAGACACCCGGACCATTAGGTGAGACAAATGCATGCAAAGATGCATTACCCAAATAGTAGAACACACTGACAATACAGAAATACAAAGATCTAGCAACTCCAGTGACTTGAAGAATGAAGTGTGCAATCAACATCTTCAAAGTGTTATGAAGTGTAGTGGTGACAGCAAAGGTCAGAGTCAGGGTTGAGTACCGATCAGCATTGAGTGTGATACAGTGTCCACTCGTCATGATCAAAAACTTCATGTACTGTATACATCAAGGACAGTTCAAATGTTCAAAATTCAACACACAGATTAAGTAACTCCAGTGACTTGAAGGATGAAGCATGCAATCAACATCTTCAAAGTGGTATGAAGTGTAGTGGTGACAGACAGCAAAGGTCAAGAGTCAGGGCTGGGCACTGTGTCAGGTTGTTATGATCAAATACTTCATGTAGCCTACTGAACACGGTACATCTTGAACAACCCAAATGTTCACACACCCCAAAAATGCCATCAACATCTTCCAAAGTGTAGTAATGCCAGCAAAGGTCAGAGTCAGTGTTGAGTAGTTGTCATGATCAGACACTTCATGTACTGATGACATACATCAAGGACAGCCCAAATGTTTTACAAATCGACAAATACCCCCCCAGCAGGAAATGAGGGTATCAAAGATTTCATACCATCTTTTGGGGAAATCAACAACATGACACAGAAAAGTCAGAAGGAGAAATACTTATACACAATTTATACTGTCATTATTGTGTGATACGCAATAATACATGTATAATAATTCATCTGACATTGATACAGACAGGTGCCAGAGCAACCATGTGAAACCATGCCATCAAGATATGAACCAATGGAAACTGTACCATTTACTGCTACATTATAAAGCAATGACTTCAACAGCTCCAGGGGAAAAAAACCCAACCCAACAACCTTCACATTTTTTTGCTCCATGGCAATGGGCCCAAGAGCAAGTGCAGAAAGGCTGCTGGATTGAGGAGAAAGAAAAAGAAAATAAAAAGCAATGGCAAGCACACTGATTGACAATCAAGTCAATGAAGTACGATAGGCGCCCTTCAAATGCAAAATAAAAACCCTGCATTAACTAGTGCACAACAAAATTGATCTGGGGAATTTCTTTGAATGCTCAAGATCATCAAAGTACTGGATAGAGAAAACAAATGGCCACAAACAAAGCCATGTGTGTATGTTGTCCGAGAAAATGATGAAAGCAAGCACTGATGCCTTCCATCCTTTTGACAAGAGACATGAAGTAACAAGTACAGGGTATTAGATGGGACAATGCACTACACAATGGGATAAGAGATGATTAATCATTTCATCTAGCAATGAGGTTTGACAACTAAGCTTCAGAAGTTTACAAAGAATGTTTTCAGAATGAGCATGAAAGGCAACAATAAACAAGTGTACATTAAATCATGCGCAAGCACCCAAACAATCAAAATCACTCCAATAACTGAGACCATACAATTTCCAAATACAAATCAATAAAAAAAAAACTGGTTGACATTAATAACATTGCTTGATTCTTATACATGTGCCATATTCTCTTTTTTAAATTGAAAAACAACATGCCAGGGAAATGTTCAAAGGCTATCCATATCAAATAGAGAGAGTTAAATGTGCCCTTTTTCAGGAACCCATTTTCAAAGGGTGCTAATTCTTTACAAAACTCTCATTCATATGATTGGAGAGAAAAAGGGCAAGATCTAGCAAGCTCATTGAATACAGAAGAAAAAAAAACAAGCTTTCTATAACAGCGATTACATTTTAATCAGAGTAACAATACCATGTATATTGTCCATCTCACTTAAATTCCTTTCCTCATGTTGGTGAGTGACATAGCACATGGTAAGAGACTAGTGCCGTTACATATACATGTGTACATAACAAAGCTTTGGCAGTAGTAGCTAATACTAATACAATGGACATGTACCTAAACAGAGGCTCAGTAATGAAAGAACACTTGGATCACAGGTACATGCAAGCGGTTAAAAAAACAAACAAATACCAACAAAAATTGCTTTCACACAATTTTGCAAACAGCATTATTCTGTTCGAGTATTGGTCCATCAAAAACAAAGTAAACTCAAACAAAACAATACAAACTACATCATCAGTTAATACTGCATACCATAAAACCGGAACAAGGATTATTCAAGAAACAATGACAATGATGATACTAACATAAACAATACATGTAGCTGATTTGTACAGTGTATTTCCTAGCCCACAGACCATCCAAATGTTACCCCCATATCCGGATATAGACAATACTCTCTACAGTACCTTGGAACAACTCTGTTCACATACTACTACATATGGCATTGGGCCGAAGGGCTAGAGCTCAAAGGCTGCTGGACTAGAAGAAGAAGAAGAAGAAGAAGCCCACAGACCAGCTAATACTAATAGTGTGCTTCACAGCCTTTCGTTTTACCCTGATGGATGTATCAATCTTATGTGAGATAAACTTTGGCAGATGAGCCTGTTAGGCGCTCTTACCAAAACTCACCAAGGTCTTTCACAGTCTATAATAAAAACGTGTGGTGTTGGAGTACTCTCTTAACATACATAGAATTAGAATGTAGTTAGTAACATTAGCATGATTTTGGAAAGTGAGAGACGGTACTTTAACCACTGCCACCTTCACAAAAAGGAGTCAGATAATGTCTTTACTACATTCAGTTGGGATGGTCTCAGTCTCAGCAAATCTTGACCCCTTTCAAAATCATAACCTTTCGTTGTTTGGCAATGATCTAGAATACTAACACTACATGTACTAAACTAAACACTGACAGATTCAATACACCATGTACATCTGAGTAGCCATTTACAATTCAAATTGCTCAGTTACCATAAAAATAAAACAAAGAAATTTGAATCATTGTTGTCGTGAACAAAAGAAGAAGAAGAATCATTGTTGACAATTGGACCCAAACAGTCTAGTAAGAAGAACACATTCTTGCAAAATCTATACTCTCACTGTAAATTAAACCAAAAAAATGGGACAATATGAGCAATGGCAAGACACGAAAAGCAGATTCTCCAATAACAGGCAGGTACCAAGCAATTCTGGCACAAACAATTTACATATAAATGAAAAAGTTTAACAAAATGCCATGGGAACCAGCATCTCACAAATACGAGTTCTCTAATACATTTACCTATGAGGCAGCAATCGTTATGAAAAATGGTCGCAATTAACATGCTGAGGTTGTAATTTATTTTCTCACTATCACTATCACTACCGTCTTTACAAATATATTTTACAGCAACAACAAAAAGAGGTGAAGTTTACAACTCTTCACTATGTGAAAGACAGATTTTATTGTGTATGTTCTTAATCTTTTACATACATTTGCACATGTTGGTATAACAGGGCAGTGAAAAAAGAAAACTAGTGCCTAAGCTTGTTTTCTGGGATGCAAGTACTATAAATAAGACTAAGCTGAAGACATAAGATGGTATGAATGAAAACAAAATCCATCCAACAAATAGGTACATTATGTCAATAAAGTACTGCTGCAATGGGTTGTAATTCAACACAAATGCAAAAATTTCAATTTTGTTTCGTAACAGTTACCATTGCCAAACAGTGCAAAATGAGTTATCTACAGATTTCTTATCATTATCTCTAATGAACACACCAGGAAAAACATATCTCTTGTTCATTGTAATTGTCATTGTATCAGAATTCAAAGTAACGTCTCACGATGATTTCCCCTGGACATGCTGTGAGAAGCCAAAGACATTGATTTCAGTGGTGACGTAGTGCTCAAAGTCACTATCCCAGGCCCCGTCATTGGCCACATAGAGAATACCTTGATCGCTGAAGGCCATGGCAAAAGGCTGCTTCATGGTGCCCCCTGGTGAGTGCAGTTTGGTGAGAAGCCTGCCCGAGGTAGAGTACATCTTCAGCTTGTGGCTGCTCTTGTTGCTGCAGATGATCTTGTCCCCACAGCACACCAGGTTCCACACTGCGTCGGGCCTGGGGTCCAGGTCCAGGCAGAACAGCTGCTGGCCAGATGTGGTGCTGATGGCAATCAGATTGACAGTCTCCTCAGGCTTGCGTTCCAGGTACACCACCTGATCAGACCCTGGCACACCGGCTAACAGCTCCGGACCCTTGCACTGGTCAGTCAGAGTGTAGGTGTTGGGCTGGCGGTCCCCGTCCTTCACAGTGACCAGGTCAATCTTGTTATCCCTGAAGGCTGCACACGCAAGTTGGCCAGGTTTCACATATGCAAGGCCATAGTACTGGGAGTTTGTGTCCACATTGTTGATCAACTCCAGCCTTCTTTTGGAAACTCTTACTACAGTGATGATGTTACCCTGACGACTTATGGCCACTCTGTCAGTCCCGAGGCGAGCCATGTAGAACGGCCTTGGGATGTCCAGGCGGGTGACCAGCCGATGGTTCAAGCTGTTGCTGGAAGAGCCATCACTGCTGACATCATAGAGCTTGAGGCAGGAGTTGATAATGTCCACCAGAACAACACAGTTTAGAGCTTCAAGAACCACCATCGAGCTCACCCCTGCCTGATGCTTGTCCCCCTGGGCAAAAGGGTTAAACAGACCTTTTCTCACCAGCTTAGAGCTCTTGTTGGGGGATTGGCCAGTGGCACCATTGCTATGGGGTGTACTGCTGGGGGAGGTCTCTTGTGGCGAGGACCTCTTCCCAGGAGGGGTGCTACTGCTAGCCTGCTGTCTGCTCTCTGTAGGGCTGGTGAATGTAGCCCCAGAGTGCTGACTCCTATTGTGCTGCTGCTTCTGCTTCTTATGTTGCTGGTGGAGCTGATACTGCTTGTTGAGGAACATTCTCTGTTGCTGTGTGGGCATGGACTTGGCCATCTTGGGCTTGGGTTGTTGCTGAGCCTGAAGCTGTTGTTGGTGGAGAAAGGCATTGATGAGCAGTTCAAACTGCTGCTGGAAGTGGTCCTGATGGTGCTGCTCAACCTGCTTCTGGGCTAACATGTGCTTTAAGCGCTGGGTCTCCTGCACTAACTGCTGTACCTGATAGTCCTGGCGGGCCACAAGCTGCATTTGCTGCAACTTCTGGGCTATGTCATTCAGCTGCTGCTCCACACTGCTGCCTGCCTGGTTGCCTGCGAGTACGCTCGCTCCACCCTGGGGGTAGTTCATGGCCTGAGTTGCCTGGAACAACTTGCTCTGCCTGATTCTACTCATTGGACTGATGGCACCCGAGGCATCGACTTGATTGCCCATGCTCATGGCATTCATCCTGGCCTGAAGTTGTGCCCCACGGCCAAGACTTGGGCCTTGTTGATACTGAGAGAAATTGAAGTTCACATTGGAAGATGGAGACATGGCACCTGCCATTCTGGATGCATTCTGAAATCTGGGAGAGAAGGACTGGTTCCTGTTCATTTCTGACCCTCCACCAAAGGCGTGGGGCATGGGTCCAAGGATGCCCAGCTGTTGCATGTAGGGAGTGGAGGCGGAACTTTTGCTGGCCCCTCTGAATTGGAACACATCCTGCTTTCTATTGCCCGTGCTCTGAGATCCTTGGGCATTACGCTTCTTGGGAGTGGAGAAACTTTCTCTACTGGACTGTTCAGATCTGCCAGAGGATGTCTTTGGCTTTGCCCCTCCGCCTTGCTGAGAGATGGCCTTGGTGGGGGTCTAGCTCTGGCTGTTGTTGCAATTTCCCTCTCCAGTAGGTTTGATCCCTCCAGGGAACCGAGGCTTTACTTTACGCCCACCACTGTTCTTCTTATGCTCCCCATTCACTGGCTTTGCCGCCCCGAAGTCCTCTCTGTCCTTCTCATCTGAAGACTGTGAACTGCTTACGTTGGCCTCCATACTCATGTCTGACACGACAGACGAGCTCCCAGAATGTGGGCAATACTTCTCCGTCATCAAATCCTTCAACATCTTCGACACAGCCTCTTGCTTCTGGACAAAACGTTCTGTGCCATGCTTCTTCTTGAAAAGAGACAACCTTCCAATTTCACCAACAATCCTGTTAATCTCAGATTTGGGTACTTCAGCATGTAGACCGCTGCAAGTCTCAATGCACTGGTTCAGATTGCTGTCCATCTTGGAGATCCTCTCAGACATAGTTTGGTAAAACGAGGAGAGAGCTTTGGTCTGGCCAGAGTCTCTGTCTTGTAGGATATTGTCCGTCTTCTCTATGACAGAGTCCATGTCTTTCAGCAACGACCTGAAGCATGTGATCTGGAAGGTGCTTTGCTCCAGCTCCTCTTTCAAACGGTCCTGGCAGGCTTCAATGGCGTTATTCAACCTCATCATGGTGTCCCCAACTGCCTGGGCTTTACGTCTCTGTGTCTGCAATAAAGTAAGAAGCAATAAAGCAAAATTCAAACATCTCGAGCTAGAATTTGAATTGACGCCACAAAGTCATACAGGATTTGTATAGCACATTAAATCTAGTAAACACAAACGTATTAACTTTAAGCTGACAAGTAATGAAAACACAAGCAATACAATGCATTATATGGCAAAATGTTTATTTAAGCATAATTTGACATTCGTGCACCATATTTAAAAATAAAAAGAAGATCAATCACTTCAGCCCCAAATTAATGTTGAAAACTGAGAACTTTAAAATGTTGTATACACCCTACCATCAAGACATAGATCTTACCTTTTCAAAATCATCCAAATGTCTGCGGATCTTCTCTGAGCTCTTGGATAGTGACGTTATCTGATTGTGGAGCTTCATGTGTTTCATGTCCAACCCCTTGTCAGACTTCATCTTCTTGTTAGTTGTCTTCTCTGGATCATGGTGCCTCTGGAGGTGGAAAGAGACATTGTGGTCAAACAAACTAAAATGGACTAGCCCAGTCTCTACCACGTGACCCGAAGTTGAAAGACCACACGTGTGTAAACACAACAAAGCAACAAATGCCCTTGTTCTTGTCCACTGCTTTAAATATAAAGTCAAAAGAGGTTGCCGAAATAATTTCAACTCTCTAAACGCTTCCTTCATCGTTCCACACAATACGAGTCACGTGAGTTGATAACATCATGTGATATAAAATTTAAAAAAGACCATCCTAATTTGAAATGATTTTTTCTTGTTAATTCACAATCAACAAATACAGCTTTGAAAACATTTTGGTGATGAGAAAATTGGAATAAAAGATCAAGACACCAAACTACCATTGATAATTCACCACAACAACCATTTATAAATCACAAATGATGCTTTCAACCTAATGATCTATCATGTCTGTGAGTAAACATCAACAATCAGATATAATTTGTTCAACAAAAGCCACATATGTTTTTGGTTCAATATTTTAATTACAATCAATATTGCACACCCCAAAAAACAAATAAACAACAACAACAACAAAACACACACACCAGTTTTCAGACAGCACCTTTAAAAAATCAGCAACAAGGTCAAAACAGAACAAACGAAAAAAAGAGACAAAAAAAGAGGAAAAAAACAACAACAAAACACACACAGACAAGTTTTCTGACAGAGTTGAGATGGTCTCTCACCTTGACAGGGGGTCCATGAGGAGGCACAAGAGAAGTTGGGTCAGCTGTGCCGGCCAGGACCTCCTGACTCCACGTCTCAGCTTTCTCAAAGTCCAACTGACGCAGCCATACTGACTCAAGGGCCAGAGGGTGTGTTTCCTACAATGGGAACACACAAAGTATATTCATCAACTAAATGAAATGATTACTTTTGTCCATGCGTCCAGTGAATTTGGTCATGAAATTAGGTTTACAGTTATAACCTGGAATCGGTCATCTTCAGTTGGGATTCTGCATAAAAGAATTAAAATTGTGCCTTGGGCTAAGCTTTTTTACAATGCATTCATGACGTTCTTGCTTTGATCAGTCTCAAAATGAGACTTGGTACAAAGAATTGTGATTTCAGAGAATCAGAATAGTAAATAAAATGTCTTCCACCAGCAACCTCTGAAAATGATGACTATAAAACAAAGAACGAGAGTAAATAAATATGACACACATACAGTCATGAATACAGTTCATAATCTGAAACTTTCCAAATTGTCATATTTCAGGATGTATATTCGCAACTTCCAACTGTCAAATTGATGTAAAATCATGATTGGAATAAAATAAATAAAAGTTACCAAAGTGCGATCACATGAAGCATCTTCCTTTTCTTCGTCCGCTTCAACATTCAGAGAGTAGAAAGCTGTTTCCAGTTCTTCCATCTGCAGTTGTTTGAGCCACACTGTCTCTTGCAGCAGGCCTTCAACATTGCCTGACAGCTCTTTCTTCGGCATCTTGACCTGAGGAGAAATCATAATTCTGATATTAGCAAGGCCATGTCAAACCCTAGATCTAGATCTACATATAATTAAAATATAGACTTCTACTGGACGTCTATATCTATTAAGCCCTGCAGAATGATGAAAAGAAACAAAAAAACAAGAAAGAATGTGTTGGCCCTAACAACAAGCCTAGATTCTAGATCTAGATAACAAACTTGCTTGCCTCCACCAAATGAGTACTGAGTCCAACCAATAGGCCTACTTAGGCTACTGAATTGACAGTGGTCAAATGTTTAACCCTTTCATCACTTTCCATTCCCACCAAATGACAAAAGTGCCACACCCACAGTGCAAACATGCAAAGGAAACAAAGAAGTTAGCATGTTGAGTTGCGGTAGTGAAGAAAGAGTTTACGAAGAAGCTAGGCTAGTGTTTAGTGTATTCCATAGATTTTCACAATAATTTTTGTTAGGATCCTAGTGTCCGATGAGATGTTGATATACCGCAGGCTAACTAATCTAGAAGAATGTCATGGAAAGAAGAAAACAAAAGTGTCAAGTCCCGAAACAACAAGATCTAGATCTAGATTCTAGATCTAGAAATCTAGGTATAAAAAAGAAACCAGAAATGGTGAAAACAATAAAGAAGCGAAAGATAACCTACTATGGCCATGTATGTAAAACAACATGACACCTTTCATAGAAAGATAATCGAGGGATTAATTTAAGACAAATGAGGCAGAGGCAGAGGCAGGAGGCGAAAAAGTCCCATCGGCCGTTCCGGCATATCATCGGCTCCGGCAACGCCTCTTAAAAT
>JAUELK010292762.1:0-14611 GCA_031471215.1 Gastropteron pacificum | reverse complement strand
CATGGGTTGAAGCGAAATGTCCAGAAAAGAAAGGCGTTACAAATGACAGCGGACAAAGAAGCACCAACTTCAAACAAACGCAAAACAGATAATCAGGCAGACTAAACATAAAACACCTGGGAGGTGCAGAACTGTGGGCTTACGTGATAGAGTCCCAGTCCGCCCAGTCAGCCATCTTGCTATCATATTGTTGTGACAGCCCTCTCACGCCCGTCTCTATGACGACAGTATCTAACGCTGGTCAGACATAAACTGTGAGCAAACTCCTCCCAAAAAGATGCAGTGCCACAGAATATGGTTCTAGAGATGTCTTTAATCTTCATTGCATTTTTGTGTAAAAGAAGATATTTTTGTTATATCCAAACGATGTCAAGCACTCATTTGGTGCCATGGGGACGCCGGATCCTTCGACAAGGATATGATAATGATAATGATAATGAAAAAGATAATGATAATGATAATGATATGATAATGATATGATAATGGTAATGATGATGATAATGATAATTATATGATAATGGTAATGATGATGATAATGATAATGATAATGATAATGATGATAATGTATTTCCATAGCGCACAAATTCACCTAAGTGCTCTAAGGATGCATTTCTAAAGAGTGTAATTCTGGAAATGGCTGCAATCTGCATTACCCTTTGAATAAATAAATAAAGAAATGAATGGTGTCAAGTCTAAGGTAAAGACCTCTTTTTGTGCTTCTTTGGACTCCCCATCCTTCAACACGTATGCATTTCCACTAGGTTAGAGTTTAGACATGCCTTTAATACGCATTGCGTAAAGGAATGAATTCCAAACGGCTCCAAAGTCTTAATAACTCTTTTGGTGTTCTTGTAGGGTGAGAATGTCATGACAAAGTATCTTTTCGAAGAGTACACCCTGTTTTGGATAAGAAAATAATCTCAAATTCAAATCGAATAGGCACGCCCGCGATTCGAACCGAAACCTTTGACCTGAAACGCAAAAAACGCTGACCACTAGATCACATTTTGAGGAAAACTCTCTAAACGATCTTCTCTCATTTTCTTTTACAAACACAATTTCACTTCACGCCTCCTTCTTCAAAACTCTAAAGGGAAGCACTGTGCTATGTTGTAGTATATCAACCCCAGAAGTTGTAACCAGGCTCAGGCACCACTGCAAACGCCAGCGTTGTTTCTTTCATCAAGTGATAAGGTTGTACACAAGACTTATCTGTCCCGGCAAAAAGCCTTTCATAGCCGCTCCTGCCGCTGTCTGCAGCCCATCCGTTTTCTGGTCTGACCAAATTCTATGTCCTCATACTTGACCTATATACGTTCAGTCTACTATTACTACGCTCTAACATGTGGTGCAATATCACTTCAGTACCGTTTTTTCCCCTATGTAATGTTATGTTTGCATTATGTATAACTCCTTTTCTTAGCTGACTAAATCATTTTGTCCTAATCGTACACAACCTACATACGTCTGTGAGTTTGTGAATTTGAGTTTCATACCCTTGTGACTTAATAAGGACATTGATTTATTTGACCTATGTTTTGACGTCGTCTCCGATAGATTAACTGCCCACACGACTAATGTCGAGAATCGTCCGTAAATAGATTCGAACCTTCCTTGCCCGCTTGGAGACCAAAACTAGCTAGCCAAACGTGTTAACCATTCGGCCACCATACGACTCGCACGACGTGAACCATGTCCTCTAACTTCTTCCCATGACCCCATCCCAGCCCCGCCCAACCCTTGACCCGCCCACTCTCGTGTCCATCAGCAGTGTCAGTTTGGCCAATAAACAACAGTGACCACCAACTGACCACCGGGAAACAAATGACCGAGTGTTCCGCTTGTGACGTGCTGTAGGAAAATGCACAAACCTGTCCGCCTCTCGCATCTCGTGAGCACTTGGCGCAGAACATTTTTTGTTTTCGTTTTAGTTTTACACCCCACATGATTTATGTGTATCTATGTGTTAGTTTTGTCAGAATCATCAATTTTTAAGAACACAAACCCCACACAAACTGTGGAAACAACCTCGTCGCCCCGAACAGACTGTAGCCTACTGCCCTACTGTAGTAGTATAATAATAGTAAGCCTTAAATCTACTTAGTCTTAATATAAATATAGATCTGTGGAAATTGAATCAAATTCATCATAAAACGGTGACACACTGCAAAGTAGGCCCCCCTAATCAAGTACAACAAAATCAACTTGTTTTAGATCTATTTATGATGACTTCTTCTTGTTCTCTTTCGACTTGAACTCTCGCTCGGGCACGCTTTTGGAGGTTTTTCTAATCACTAGTTTTTCATTCAATTCAGCACCACGCAAATCTTAAAATCAGTTACTATCTATGTTTTTGAAAGATTGACAATTGGTTGTAGTGTTGTAGGCCTAGCCGTTGTCGTCTTCATTAGGCCTAACTACTATGACTAACTAAGAGAAGTAGGGGCGGGGCCTAATCCGGATGAGGGAAACGAGACGAGCATCGTGGGAAAGTGAAATCACCCACGCGCGTGCGCACACAACAATTGTGTTTGTGGTCTCCCTCGACGCCGGGCTAGGCAGTCCACAATTGTGGTCTGGGAAGACACTTCCATCCAATAATTTAAAATTTGAGGCGAACAGGGCTTTTTTTTAAACGTGCTTAGCAAGAGGGAAAAGAGTAGACATAGACCTCAGAGTTGATAACTTAAAGATGGCACGTTGAAAGCTTTGAGACATGTCAGCTAGCTCCCTTCTTTCACTTGATACCCTGATTGCTCAAAATGGATTTGAAAGTTTGCCAGCCTTGCCATCAAGATTGATCAACAAAAGTATTCCATTCCTTCAACTCTGTTTTCGAATATAAGAAAAGCGATGGCGTTTTAATCTAAATCACGGATGTACTTTCCAGTATACGGCTTGCTATTGATACAACGCTTTTTTTCAAAACTCAAGTTATGGAGATATGAAATCAGAATAAAATCTATACATAAGTGTCATATGCCAGCGACCTTTAAAGATGTCGGTATATCGTGTTGCCATTTTAATGAAATCTCATGACGTCAAAGCAGGACTATGAAACTGGAGCCAACACCCACGTCCTCATCGCGTCATTTGATGACTCTCTTGGGTACAAGTCGGACAGGTTTGGGGAATTCCATAAATAACCAAATACAAACCAAACCAAACCAAAATTAATCACATACAAAAAAACAACAACAATAAACCAAAACCAACCAAACAACCAACAACAACAACAAAGCAAGAATTGCGAAAGAACTCTTAGGAAGAAAGATCAATGAGGGCAGCCGTTCGTGAAGGCACTGCCTTCATATCATGAATGAAAGATGAGCCATCCAAGTTTTAATCAACCTGAAGACAGCTGCTTAAGAGGCTTGCAATTTCAAAGAGCACCCGAGATTTGACGTCATAATGGTAGTATAAAATATCTCCTATGACCTCATTTCAATCAAATGATGAAGATCTCATCCACGTCACAGTAAAGTCAGCATGACGTCAAATGGTGCCCTGATATTTTCTTTTTCTTCATTTTCTTGGCAGTGCATTCTGTTGTGTGAATCAAAAGTACCATACTTAGTGTTGACCACAAACTTGTGGCACATCAGGGACTTTGATATGGGAGGTCCCATGTTTGTCTTTAGCAATCATGTAAGAGGTTAATTGCCAGAGAACATCAAAAGAAGAGTAGGACAATATTATGACTGCCGTCCAAGGAAAATTCGACACCTACGACAGGTCAAGGCGCCAAAATGACCTATAATAGGCGTCGAAGGAGCCCCCGAACCAACATCACTATCTCACGTTGTCTCTCCCTATCTCTCATTCGAACAGGAAAAAAACTTTAGGACATTGTGTCTCTATGTCTCACCTTTTTTATTATCTCACAACCTCTAACTCAAACACTACTTTATCTCAGGTTCTCTCCCTATCACATGTCTCCCTTTATCTCATGTTCTCTCCCCATCCCTGTATCCCTGTGTCTTACATTCTCTCCCCATCTCTCCCTGTGTCTCATGTTCTCTCCCCATTCCAGTATCCCTGTTTGTCACGTTCTCTCCCCATCTCTCCCTGTATAATAATAATAATGATAATAATAGTAGATAGCATTTATATAGCGCTTTTCTCCGCTCTACGGCAAACTTAAAGCGCTTTACAGCCACTATCACCCCGACCGACCTGATGCATTCCAGAGCCTTCTCAACCTCCTGGGAGGCATGCTGGTAATGCTGCCTTGGTCGGCGCCCGGCGCTCATACCAACATACTAACAAGATCTCACGTTCTCTCCCTGCATCCCTGTATCTCACGTTCTCTCCCCATCTCTCCACCACACAGCAAGTGTCCACCGCAATCCGCATCTCCCTGGAGTCGCTCCCAGAGGCCGTTGAGTTCCTCCTGCAGGCGGTGTCCCAGGACGGCCTCATCGCCCAGACAGAGTTCAGACCAAGCTCCATCATAGATTCAGGTGAGACATAAACAATGTTTCAATTCATTATCATAACAAGCCATTTGATTTACAACTACAGACCCTAGATTTAAGCTTACGTACAGACAGGACACTTGGCTATTCTAGCGTAGCCAACGCGAGCGTATCCCGTGTGTATAAATAGCTTGGTCGTCAATTTCTTCAGTTTGTCTCTTCATTCCCCCATACTCTCGACACATCCTTCATAAAGCAGCACCTAAACCCAGTCTAACACTTACACAAATCTCCACCCTGCAGTTTCTGAGCACGCCAAGAATGAGCTTGTGGACTTGCTGAAAGCATCTGAAGAACCAACCTGGCAGCCCATCGGCCCCACGGGGCTTAAGCTCAACATGACCTTCACCACTGTAAGGGTTCAAGGTCGCGATGGAGCCTACACCACCCAGAGCGCTGAGGTTCGATTCCTCGCGCCTCCCACATCGGACGTCACAAACGTCCGCCCCTACACACTGACCTGGATCTTCGAGAAGTGCGTGGACGATTTTGATGACTACCGCTGCCAAGTGACCAACGACTACCTCTCAGCGACCATTCTACACAATGGCAACGAAGAGGTGAGTGTTTAGTATGTTTTGTGAGGGTGCGCCTATATGAGTTTGTTGTGCATGCTTCATATTATTTATAGATCTTTGTTATGTAAAACAATATCATTGTGTCTATGTGTTATGTAATAAATCTGAACAAAGTTTCCATGTCATTGGATTAAAACAGTTTATCTTATTGTATAATCATTTTTATTTTATCATCCTCAGACAATACCTTTACCTGCCTTTTAAGAGCACTCAAAACATACATAAGTTCATTAACCACCACCACGTGCACTCTTCCGAACACTTCAAACGATATTGTTTTTTTAATTTATTTTATGGAATAAGCTTTAGCGAGATTGTCCTGGTGTGACTTTAATTTAAGACAGCCATTGCCCTTACGAGCCTTTTGATAGACATATTTAGAAGCGGTAGAAGATGCAATATAAGAAACTCTTGATAGCTGCCTCAAAGACAGCTGCGGCTAAATGGGTATAATCGCACAGGGTCAACAAACTGCAGGGCAGATTCTCCATGGATACGTTTCTGACATAACACAACATTCATGTAATTCCATCTCTTGCCCAACACATGTACGCTACCAATTATATTCAGCTCTAACCGCAATCTTGTTCAACATTTGGTCAACACACGCGGAGAAGTCTTGTGACTGCATTGCACAATTGCATGAACAAGAGGCCAATTTGATGGCCCTCCAGTCCCATGCTACAGAGCTAGGCAGCCATGGCTCTGTAGGTCTATTAGACCACTGGAAGCGCGAATAGCTCATACCAAGTGCCTGATCACCACCAACAACAACAACAGCACATGTAAATCACCATCTATATTGAGTTCTAACGTTCATCTTGTTCAACATGTGTATGCTTCCTTCTGTGTGTCCAATTCAGGCGAGCTACACCATAAAAGACCTTCGGTTCAACAGTATCTACATGCTGAATGTCGTTGGCGAGACAGAGAAGCTACACGACCAGGCCGTCTTCATCACTGCCTCCTGCCTCGACACTGACCAACTCAGACAAACACAGTGTCTGGACGAGATCGAAGAAGAGCACAAATCCGACACTCCTATTGTTAAACCTGGCTACGGACCTGGTAGGTGCCTTTCTTCATTATTATTATAGTTTGTTGTTGATGATGACGATGGTGATGATGATGATGATGATGATGATGATGACGATGACGATGACGATGGCGATGACGATGACGGTGAACAGGTCTGATTTAATCCCCACGTGGGGGGGGGGGGGGGGGGGGCGGGGGGGGGGGGGGGGGGGGATGACGGTTAAACGGTCTGTTTTAATAACCAAGGCCCCCCCCCCCCCCCCCTCTGTTCAACTTCCCACGCATACGCCTTGTTCACAACCGCCTCTGTGTATCTTAAGTAGACTTAATCATCAATGATTTACCCATTTCTGTCATAAATAATTATGATAGGAATCAAAGATTGGTGCTCAACAAATCTCTTGTGCATCGTGACCGCGTCTGTCTCCTCGATAGACACACCAAACAATAGATTTAGGAAAGTCCTCATCAGGATTATAAGACATAGTCTGTGATTACGATGAGATCGTGGGTCACGATGTATCCCTGCCTGATGAAGCTAGATCTAGATCTGTCTTTGTCTGATTGTTCACAAGACACGATGTTTATGTAAATGGCTGTCTATGAACCACTGTCTCTTTGATTCCTCTCATTCGAGCGCAAAGATTGAACAATGGTCTCTTACAAGTCGTATATTACAGTATGCTTTCTGAAAGCAACGTCCAATCTTGGATTTCATTAACAGTCATATGAGTCTATTCAAAGGTGTCAATCAGCGCCGTGGATGCTGTGCTAGATTATATCAGATCTTAAATTCAAATCATCAGAACGTATATATTAGACGTCTTTATATGTTCATAATCTATACTATATTTACCGGTACTTACGAAATTGCGAACTTGTATTCACTAAGGCCGTTTCCCGCCTTTTTCATTCTTATTTACTTGCAACGATACTCTAAATGATACAACTATCCGCCCCCGCCCACTTTTTTTGAAATATCGTGTCCTACGGCTCAGCAGCAAACAACACATCACCAAGCAGATGATCGAGTAGTGTCTCTCGGTAGCGGAAGCACAAAGACCATGTTTACCTTATATACATTAATATGTGCATGTACTACATAATGAAAACACAGACATGTGATAAACACATGTTCGTTTGACAGTAGTTAACAGGTTCTAGTTTGGCGTGTTTCTTAGTAACGCCGTGAACATTCTTGTCGTCTGCAGATGGCGTCGAAGATGACATATGGGCCAACGTGTCCTCCATGCTCCTCATACCGGAAAGCAACCTCGTTCTGGTGAATGTCACGTGGATGCCGCCGACCAATGAGAGCTCAGCTTTGTATAACGTGACCACCATGCTGAGTGAGGAGCACGCCATGGTCGTAAACACCAGCACTACCAAACAACCCTACCTCGTGCTCAAGCTCATGCAAGACACGCAGTACCTGCTCAAGGTACGTAACCCCCCCCCCCCCCCCCCACACACTCACACACACAGAGAGGTCCATTTTAAACTGCATGTACATGTATTTGCAGTAGTACGGTATCAAAGAATGGTAATAACACACTAAAACACACTACTCAAAGAGATGTTGTTGTCAGTTCAGAGAAGTTTGAATCATATACGAAACTGCGTTCACAATGTACAAACTTAACAAAAGATAAATCGGGTTTGTCAACACATAGACAACATAATTTCAGTCTATATAACATCAACCTCCTCCATCATCCACACTGGCGCTGACACTACTTTGCTCACCCACACTCTTAAACTACCGGTACACACGTCAACAAAATCGTCAGAAAAATGATGCCTCATTCATTTTTACATACAATTTCATCGACTGGATAAGCTATCAGAAACATGGCTAGACGTCATAAGCCATAAATGCCTACGCTACTGCAGATAAAATGAGCACTATCGGGTTCTCTCGAGCTACGAGGGGTATTTCATCATAAAACCTGGCCTATGGAGCTAAGCACATTCCCTGCAGTATCTACGTCTTTGAACATGGAGAAGACACCTTGCGAAAATCTAGCTTTTGAACTTTTGAGTGCTGAAGAGACGTGCATAAAAATGCTCTCAAAGCTACTCGTCGAAACATTAGATGTGTTCCGCAGTTTCTTGTTGTATTTGAGTACCTTCATCAAATCTAAGAATAACATTCTTATGAATTTCCTTGTGTCACCATAGTGGTAAAATATTAGAATAGTTTCGTTTATTAAGTGAGAAACATTTTGTCTGATTTAATTTGTTGAATGATAGGTTCATGAATCAGGGTGGCACAATCTTTTATTTGAGAAGAAGAAGGTCTTTCATGAATGTTCTGTGTTTTTTCACCATATTTTTGTTTTTGATTTAACAGGTTTATTACTTTGATCTTCCATAATTTTTATTTTGGAAAATAAGAAAATTATCACAGTAGACTCGATTGGTATTTTTGAAAAATTGTCTCACTCAACACCAGGTTTACTCTTAGGAAAAAGGATTTTGTCTCAACATATCTTCACATGGAACTCAAATTTTCATTTTTACTTCCTTCTCCCTTCCTTCATTCCTTCCTTCATTCCTCCCTCCTTCCATCACCTATCATTTTGAAGTATCTCATACATGTATCTCAGCTGTCTCAGATTACATCCATTCCCACACTTTCCAGCAATGAGCCACATAGTAATACTGAAGCTTTCCTACAGAGTGCATGGCTACACATCAACACATCGGAGGCAGCCATGACCTTCCTTCCTTCCTTATTTCCTTCCATCCCTCCTTTCTACCCTTCTGATCATTGCATATTATCTCCATATACCTTAGGTGACGTCCATCCCCACATTATCCAGCAATGAGCCAGACAGTACTGAAGCCTTCCTACAGAGTGCATGGCTACACATCAACACATCCGAGGCAGCCATTGCCAGTCACGATGGGCCTCAAGCCTACAGGGTCACCACTGGTAAGCTTAGCTCATTTTCCTTTGAAGTTACTTATACTTATAGTCCCTTAGAATCTTGTCCGTTGGGGCACTTCTGAAGAATTGACAGTCAGTTTCCCCCATTCCACTTTGTTTGCCGCATCGCTCTTTGAAAAAGATCACGCCTGAACAGCACACCCTCACGTATATTTGTGTGCGAATGATGACAAAGAGCAGGTTAGCTCATTAAAGAAATGTAAACAGCAAAATATATTTTGAAGAACTCGTGTATAATAAAGATGATCTATTATCTTATAAAATATTCTCTTTACCCGCAGCTGACAAAGTGGATCCAGTGAATGGAATCATCATTGGTGTAAGTTGTGGACTGCTTCTGCTAGGCCTCCTCTGTCTGGGCGGTCTGCTTTACATGAAGAGGAAGAAGTTCAAGAACATTATCGTCACCAAGGCCGCTGTGACAAAGAGTAACAGCTACAAGTCCAATGTTGGAAGTGAGTTCTCTCTCTTTCTTCTCTTTCTCTAATGTTCTCCTTTATTCATCTTCATCTTCATCATCATCATCAGCAGCAGCAGCAGCAGCAGCAGCAGCAGCAGCAGCAGCTGCAGGAGCATCATCATCATCATCATCATCATCATCATCATCATCATCATCATCATCCTCATCAACTCATCATCACCATCATCACCACCATCATCATCACCACCATCACCATCACCACCATCACCACCACCACCATCATCATCACCATCATCATCACCACCATCATCTCTCCCTAGGTAAATCGGACTACTCCAACCAACTGATCGTGTTCTCTGACGACTGGGAGCTGGACCCGGCAAGGCTCAAGTTCAGCACACTGCTGGGGCAGGGAGCCTTCGGAAAAGTGGTCACTGGATACTACGAGGACCAGAAAGTAGCCATCAAACTGGTCAGAGGTCAGTCAACTTATCATATTTTCTAAGTGATTGATATTTTGTTGTAGCTGTTGTTATTTTTGTTTTTGTTCTTGTTGTTATCAGGCAGTATAGAAAAAATGGCCGATAGGCGCTGCTCTTGTGGCAACTGTATGTTGGCTTCAGCAAAAAGCCGATAGGACTATGGCAAGGGGGAGAACTAGACTGCATTGAAGCTTAAACAGTGAAGAACCAAGAAGTCCACACTACTTTCAACCAACCAACAATTTATACATTTTTGTTGTTGTTGTTCTTCGTTCTCGTAAACAATCCAACTTACGAACCGACAAGCAACACACGCAACAACAAACCAAAACCCCACAAAGACAGAGCGGGATAAATCGCTTTCAGACTATCTATTTTAACATTCTATCCACCTGTATTCTCCAGAGGGCGCCCCCGTCTCCTACAAGGAAGATCTGGTGTGTGAGATCAATCTGATGAAGAGACTTGGGACCCACCCTAACATTGTTTGTCTCATTGGAGCCTGCACACTCAACGAGCCCATAGCATTGGTCATGGAGTACGTGCCTTATGGAAACCTGCAAAACTTCCTCAAGTGAGTTCTGTTTCATTCTATTCTCCTTTGAATGCACATAATTTAATGCTTCATGATTTGTTTTGTATGTGATAGATCCATTCCAGCCCTTTTGAATGCACCAGGTCATCATGTTGCATTGTGTTTTTCTCTGTATACGAAGAACTCATCTATCGGCTTCGTAACCTACTTTGTTATCGTTTTAAGTCCCATTCAATCCGTTTTCGGAAAACTACCGGTTTCCTTCTTTGTTGTCTTTTTAAGATCCCTTCCCTCCCTTTTCAGAAAACAATAGCTGCATTGGTGTTCTTTGTCTAAAACCTTATCTTTCTTCAAATTTAGAACAAAATGTGTCTCTAGATCCAATATTGAGAGCTAATATTTGAGAAACGATCGTTTGGCTAATCAGACTATCTGATGCTGAAATCAATAAACAGAAAATGGTATATGATGTATTGTATGCGGCACAGTGCAGGGATTGAAAATAGGCATGCACAAAACCCATCATAATTGTTTTAGTCCGGATAAGTCTTGAGATTGTGTCGACGCTTGAAGGCATGCTTAAAGTGAATAGAAGCCTTGGGTTCGTTTTCTAGTTTTTAGACGAGTGTACAACAAATCTCATTAATCTCATAATGTTGTTTCACGAGTGAGATTTATCTTAAGTGTTTTGACTGTCGGAGGGTGTGTCTGTTTACCTGAATTTTAAACGATAACTTAAGTCAGAGAGTAGCACTTCTTAAGTCCCTTTTCCTTACGCTTTATGTGTCGAAAGTAGCAGTATCTTCATACGTATCTTTCATACGCTCTGTCTGTCGAAAGTAAATGTATTTTCATACGTTTTTCGTACGTTCTGTCTGTCGAAAGTGGCAACTTCTTCATGCGCTTTTCGTGGGTCCTATGTTTCGAAAGTAGACATTCCTTCATAGGTTTTGACTTCGGTTTGTTTGTCTGTCTGTCGAAGTTTCTTCATACGTTTTTCATACGGTCTCTGTCGAAAGTAGAAATTTCTTCATAGGCTTTGACTTCGTTTTGTCTGTCGAAGTTTCTTCCTACGTATTTTCATACGGTCTCTGTCGAAAGTAGAAATTTCTTCATAGGTTTTGACTTCGGTTTGTCTGTCGAAGTTTCTTCATACGTTTTTCATACGGTCTCTGTCGAAAGTAGAAATTTCTTCATAGGTTTTGACTTCGGTTTGTCTGTCGATTCTACAACTCTTTCTGACCTACGGGACAAATTGTTGGAGCGCCAGTGCCGGGCAAACGGTTCTAAGATAGGCCCTGAGATGGAGTGGCTGACGACAGGCCCCGTATCAGGTTCTTGCAGAGATGAGATAGCAAGTGGAGACAGCCCCTGGCCAGATAGACTTTCAAAGGCCAAACACCCGTCCCATAGTCTACCATAGTCTACTACCGGTACACCGTAGACCATAGGTAGCAGTACAGTATAGACCATAGGTAGCAGTACAGTATAGACCATAGGTAGTTAGTACACCTACTGTAGCTTCTGAGTATTGTGAGAGTTACTGCGTCCTATGTTAAGGCAATACTGAGGCAACATTTTAGTGTAGGCCTGCCGTACATGAAGCGGTCTTGAAATACATGAGAGTAGGCTAGTTGTTTTGTGATTTTTCTTTTTCTATCTAAAGGTTGAGTAGGTTGAAACTCATAATACGTTTGGACGCCTTTAAACACTCTTTTTCTATCAACGCATTTTAAAAATAATAAACTATTTTTTTGTTTTTGTGTTTGCTTTTTTTCTTCTTATCCTTTAGAAACTTTATTGTTGTGCCATATGAAGTTGTAGGTCTACTAGTTCGAGAATGTCTACAGTATTACATCATACTTTGGGAGTAAAAGATATGCTTGGGGGAAGTCAGGGGGAGGGGGAGGGGGGGAGGTGCCAAAACTGTTTCCTGGCTCAGGAGAACACTGTCTGCGTATTTCAGCCGGGACTTGTACGACTTCGCGATTTTTTGACCTATGACCGACCATTGGTAGAATACAGTCTTGATCTTGCTTCCTTTTCTTTTCTTTCTTTTGTTTGTTGTTTCTAACTTTCGAAATATTTAAACTCGAATTTGGAACAATTATTCCATCTTCGTTCAATGCTGTGTTAACGTAAAGAACCTAAGATCGTTGGATCAACGATACCGCGTAATTGAAGTAATCGGGTAAGGTAAAAAAAAGAGTACACCCAGCACTACATACAAATAGACTGGTCTAATTTAACTTATAGCTACGGTTGAACAGGAGTAATGGGCTAACTTGTGGTTGCTGTGAGACCTATTTCTTTTCCAGGGCCTCGTGATGGCCAAACAGTTGGGCTTACACGTTTAGATACGAAGTGGGAGACCTCGGTTCGAATCCCCGTGTAAGGACTTCTGGACATGAATCGTATGGGCAGTTTAGAATGGCTATACGTCCCCACCCTATTGGAGATGGGCGTTAATACGCACACCGTACCATTTATATGAAGACTATACTCATAACGCTAGGGGGTGTTCATATGTAATTCTTACATTTTCTACCAAGACTCAACTCATGACGCTGGGGGGCGTTAAAAAGGAAACAGTACCATTTGTATTCTGACTAAACGCATGACATTAGGCGGCGTTATTAACCATTTTCAATCAAGACTATACTCATGATACTGGGGAACGTTAATAAGTAGGTCCTACCATTTTCTACCAAGACTAAAATGATTATACTAGGGGACGTTGAAAAGTAAGTCCTGCCTCTTATATATTTTAGTCTACGACGCCATGGAGGGTGTGAGTGAGTTAGGAATCAACTCAACTCTATGTTTTAGACTACGGCGCCATGGGTGTGAGTGAGAGAGTGAGTTAGAAATCAACTCAACTCTATGTTTTAGACTACGGCGCCATGGGTGTGAGTGAGAGAGCGAGAGAGAAATCAACTCAACTCTATTTTCCAAGGGAGGAAATCTGCCTTGCTAGCTGGCGTAGTCGTTGAAATGTGACCGTTCGTGTAGGCAGGTTGATGGTTTCCTTGTCTGTCGGCAACATCTCTGACTTGTTGATTGACAGGTCTTGGAGCGGAGACTCACCAGCACCGGATTCAACGCTTGACGAGCTCCGTGCACGCAAATTGAACTTAAAAAGCTCCCAGGCTCTAAACGCGTCCATTGATAGCTTAATGGCTGGACCTTTCCATTTAGGACAGCACTAAAACCGAGCACATTCCCTTTTTTTGGTGTGAAGAAGAAGGAGAAAATTAAGAATGAGAGAACTATTTAATGGTCTTCCTTCTTTATGTTCATCTTTTACAAATGATTTCATTCAAGGTAACTAATTACGTAAAGAGTAAAGAAATAGGACTACCCATATCACAAATCGATCAAACAATCTAGCTGCAGATCCCCCCATTTTTTGCTCCTGGGCCCCCACTACATCATCAGACAACCGTAGGCCTACCAATAGGACACATGGAATTGGAATATACACATTAAAGCCTCTATACCTACTTTCCCTGACTGTACTGTCATCTCAAAGGCAATGTGGTGGGGATAGCGTCTAAATTTGAATGTCACCTGGGCAGCAGCCATAAATGCCTTCTCTTCATCGATTTCCATCTGACAAGTGGTCTCTAACATGTACACGCAACCTCCAAATTAAGCCTTATCTAAGAGCACAGAGTGCTTGATTCCAGCAATCAACAAGATCGGAGAGTGAAAAATACAAAAGGTGGGCGTTATAAGTACGTAAGCCACGTCTTTTATACGACCAAAATGTTGTTTCTTAGACGTATAAAGCTGAACTCCAACTGTTCTGTTGCCCTCCCAGGAAATGCCGCCAAGAAGGAGACCTCCAGAAGCGCAAGGACGGCCCCAGTGAGATCACGTACACGGTCGTACAGGACAACGGAGACCTGGAGGCCGGGATGGTCACTCCGGCGGACATGTTATCCTTTGCCAGACAAGTCTCCATGGCTATGGTCAGTGCTTTATTTAGTTCTTTCGTTACCTTGATTCTTTTTTTTCTTCCTCATTTTCTTTCTTTCTTTCTTTTTTTTTTTTTTTTCTTTCTTTCTTCTTTCTCTCTCTCTCTCTCTCTCTCTCTCTCTCTCTCTCTCTAACTCTCTCTCTC
>JAUELK010292651.1:0-12829 GCA_031471215.1 Gastropteron pacificum | reverse complement strand
CCCCCCCCCCCCCCCCCCCCCCCCCCCCCCCCCCCCCCCCCCCCCCCCCCCCCCCCCCCCGCATTACAAAGTATCCTTCATTCATGACTAAACTTGAAATTTGATTTTAGTGAACGTCACATATGAAAATTATATTACAATCACTCTAACCAACGATATGATATAATTCTTTTCTACACTCCCTATCATAAACTCTTCACTCACTACAACCCACATCTCGTCATCCCATACTCACGCACTGTCCCCTCTGTATGTCCACTCAAGGTTCATCAATGCCAGAAGAAGGATCGTCCAGCCAATGATTGACCAGTCCAACAGGGCAGGTCCTGGGGCTCACGCCGCTTACAACCCCGAGGCAGCAGGCATGGGATACTTCGACAATCAGCACATGCAGATGGGCGCTCACAGTGAGTAACACTTTGTACTCATCTATTAGATAATGAGGAAGATGAGGGTGGGGGGAGGAGGAAAATGAAGTAGAAGAAGAAGAAGAAGAAGAAGAGAAGGGGGAGGAAGAGAACAATTAAGAAGAAGAGAAGGAGGAAGGTGAAGATGGAGGAGATGATGATGATGATGATGATGATGATGATGATGATGATGATGATGATGATGATGATGATGATGATGATGATGATGATTTAGATTCCTAGCAGACATTGTTAAACTCGTTACAAATCGCATCTTAGTGGTTCCTTTACTTGTGTTTGTCGCCAGCATCAACATACTGTAGAACTTACACAATCTTCCCCCTCTCTCCCCTCTCCCAGCAGCCTTGTACCCGTCCTTGCCCGGGCTACAGGGCGGCCATGACCTTTATGACCCCATGAAAGCCGCGGGCTACTCCCACCTGGACAGCTCCCAGAGGTACGACATGCTCGGCATGCAGGGCATGCACCGGCCCGACATGTACGGAACCCCGCCCTCCTCCTACGCCCAGATGGCCCAGTTCTCGCCGCCTGTCCACTCCCAGGCCATGCTCATCCCCGGCCACCCACATCACATGATGATGGGCCACGGGAACACCGGGATGGGTCATCACGGAATGGCCACCGCCCAGTCCCCGCCCCTCCACATGGAAGGGATGGGCCACATACAGGACATTCACGCTGGCTAGTTTGGGACATCACCTGACAGGTGTGTGGATGTCTTCAGATTTTATTTCTTTCTGGATATCTATGATTTTCATAAGGACGAAAAAGACTTTGTGGTCATCCCAAGGATTTAGGAAGCCGGAACGTCATGGACTTGAACGTCTTGTATCATGGACGCAGACTCGGTGTAAGCTGACAAGGGAGACTAAAGATGTATAGTCTGGCTATTCTTGGTTTCTTCAAGTTGTGGTTCTTGGATGTGCGTGACGTGTTACTGAGACTTTCGTGATGGTGTTGGACTGCGCTGTGGCCTCATGACATGACAACAAAATGGAGTCGGCCTTTATGGCGTATAATGAGAAAGATTTGGAAGACTGCGGCTATGTGGCTCAGTGTTTGGGTGCATAAATGTCTTCTCGAATAGGACAGTGTGTCCGAGAAAAGACCAAGGAGGAGAAGGAAGCCAAAGATTTATGTTTTATCCTTCAGAAATGTCCACGACATACGAGTCCGATGAGTGAGATAGTCACAGTAAAAAAAGATTCATGGAAATGGGGCATTCAAAAACCTTCATGCTTACAGTAAAATCTAGTCGAACATTGTAACAAAGTAGTCCCTCCAGGTGTTGGAGTCCGAAGGTCGCCATGTCACGTGATCAGTCTATGTTGTACTCAAAGATGTGTGGGAGATGGACATGGACATCATTGATTGACCATCAGGAATATTTCAATGGTTCCCTACTAGGAATGCCTTCTTTGCCAGTGGACATGATAAGAAACTTAAAGACAATCATAATACAGACTCGTTTGGGCATCTGTACATGTAATACAGTACTGTACAGTACACCGTCTATATCTCCGTGTCTAGCCGTACCGTGTATCTCATTGGCCAATGAACTCTGCCAGTGAATAGAGTGGTATATTTGTGAATGTCCGTGAAAAGATTCTCTGAAATAATGGAATGTCTTGTCTGTGTGTAGCCAGCAGCCTGCACGCTCATGTGTGTCACCATGGTTGCCGTGTACACAGGATGCAGCGGTAGCCATGGTTACCATGTACACAGAATGCAGTGGTAACTATAGCTACTGTGTACACCGTGTGTATTGTAACCATGGTTACCGTGTACACCGGATACATTGGTAACTAACTATGACTACCGTGTACACATGATGCAGTGGTAGCCATGGTTACCGTGTACACAAGATGCAGCGGTAGCCATGGTTACTGTATACACAGGATGTAGTGTGCAAAGTCTATGAAATTACAATACTAGTCATATGCCTCCGCTCTTTATAATGATTAGTCATGGACCTCGACTTTGATCGATATACTTATTACACCATTGTTTCATCCCAGTCGCTCTTTATTTTCCATGCTATATGTTATTCGTGTTAACATACTTGTTTTAATTTTTCCGTTGTCGTTTGCATAATCCTTGATTTGATCTGGAGCCTGTCACATGATAAGTGTTCAGCCCGGTTTGACGTGTTAACCCATCGAGTCATTGAGAGAGAAATCAGCTGCCCTTTTCAGGGAACAATTTGTAAGTCTTAACGCTTGTTCCAAACTAACTAATGTAAAGCTAACACAAGGGAAACATTAATCCAGAAACTACAGTTGTTAATAGGGTCAGCTGTTTAACTACCTCTCTAGAATTGTTAAACTCATTTCATAGAAATAAAATTGTCTTTAACAATAGATTACTACTAAATGTACTAATAAGTTTTATTACACTTTTCCTGCTACTTTGTTCTAAACGGTTGAATGCTTTATCATAATGAACACATTATTAATCGGATTTAATGTAGACAGTTTCTACAAACAACGAAATACCGGTACTATTAATTTATGACCGAACAATGCGTAATACTAGTTTTGTTTTTATTTGTTTTGTTTTTTTCATCATCGTCGTATAAAGTGAATATGATTTAGCGAGGCCAAATTGTGTTTTATTCAAACCATATATTGAGATTTCCCAAGTGGATTGATTTTCTTTTCTAAATTTCTGATCATAACATACAAATTCACCTCTCGCAAATTTAAGCTTCATAACCCCAACTGTACCTGCTTTACAGAATTCATTGGTTTTGAAAATTGTATGTATTTTTGTTAAAACACAATTAGATTTGCCATATCTTATCAATTTTACATGAATGTTGTTCACCGAATAGTGGTATTCATAGAATCCAAAATCTTTTAGTGAGACATTGTTTTGTTAGAGAACACACACCTGGAAACTGTCAAAGTACAATGTATCTGTTCACTACCTTAAATTTCCAATATTTTCAGCCATAGAATCAATATCACTATGTTGTTTGAAATAATAAGCATTATGCAAACAAATATATAACAAATAGTGATTCATTTTTCAAAGAAAGCGATGCATAGAGATTGATAACCTTCAAGTAATGATTATATCCGCTACGCAACTCCAGTCCGATCCTAAGATTCATAAATAGAACTGGTAAACCCCAGGAAGTGTTGTAACCCTTACGCAGATTGGCTAGTTGTCTGGGAGGATCTAAGAAGTGAAAAGCTGTTAACCAATCAGTGTAGCGGTTCCAACACTGCCTAGATTTTGAAGCGTCGCGTTAGATTTATCACAAAGAACGTATACTATAAACGTGCAAGTCTATGAGTTATTATTACAGTACATGGGGTATGTGAGAGACTATAGGCCCGTTAGAGACTAAGACAAGCATGTAAGCCCATAGTACAGCTGCACTAGATTGGTTTTATGATTACTCTGATTGCTTTTCCAATTCAACTCCACCGGAAATGAACCCTGGAGTCGCCATATTCAATCATTCGAAAGCATTCCAGTCTTTAAGTTCACCATAGCTTTAGTCAACATGTTTGCATCCCATAATTTGTGCCCACTAGAACAAATATCACGTTTCCTTCTCTCTTTTTTCAACACAAAGGTCGTTTTTGTTTTTAACATTTTGAAAAGATTTTAAAATGGTTGAATACAATATACATATATCCATCAACCCTCTGTACCAGAAAGTTTCCTATACATTTAGGCTTGCCAGCGCAAAGTCTTATCCTACATAGTGTTGGCTTCGCTACAGATCTACATGGTAATTTTACTTTTAGTCTAAAATGTGAAAAAGAGAGGTTCTCGAATAAGTCATCCAGCTTCATTTTTTTCCATTAGAGAAAAAAATAATAATGCAAAGTAGAGTGAAAACTGAAAAACTGAACATAGAAAAGGTGAAATATTTCACCAAGACTGAATAATTTGAAAGATTTGTAGTTTTGTCTTCGTCTGTATAAATTCTGCAAAAACAGGGAATGCTGGCAGATCTACATCTAGCTAAAATGTTTCAGTTCTACATCCTCTGGACTGCAGTTCTGGTTATAATGCCTTTTATTTTAAAATTTTTGTTCGTAAAGTGCAAAGCTGTGAGGTTGTGGCACAATGTGAAGAACAATCTCCGTAACCAAAGATTTATCGACATAAGATATGGATTGAGTGATACGATGGATTCGTGTAATTATGTACTTTATCGAATAATTATGATACCTGATGCTGTACAGCTCTACAGCGTTGGAGCCAATTTTACATGTGTTCTTTGGATTAACGGTTATGTACATTAACTTTATATTTATATAAAAACATGTTTGCTTGAATGATGCCCAGATACGTTTGTTCGCTTGGTGGGTTCTGTACATAGATTTACTATGATTTGATGACTGGGCTCTCACTTTGTGGAAGAGAAGAAAACCTTTAACATGGACGGGAGCAGTCAGCACTGATAACAGTTCATAGCTCTATGACATGACAAAAATAAGCCAAAAATAGAATATTACGCATTCTTTGTAAGTAATGCTATTTGTGAGAGTACCATTGTCCTCATTTTCTCTCTCTACAAAGTCATTGGATCATTATCGTCGTGCGTCGTTATTCTTAGAGATAAAAAAAAGAAGAAAAGATGATGATGATGATGATGATGATGATGATGATGATGATGATGATGATGATGATGATGATGATGATGATGATGATGATGTCAGAACGAGAGAATGAATACTATTTCCATCACCAAAGCCATAGTTTGTGTTTCATGACCTTACAAGTGAACAAGATCATTTTTGGACGGATGCTACACGTATGAAACAATATGTCTAAGTATGTACCGTTATGTTCTGAATGTTGTTATGGTTCAGTAAACTCTGAAAACACAGTATGTGCATGAATGTGACATTTTAGCTGGTTGTGGGATAGTGTCTGTTTAAGCTGTGTGTTATCTCATCATTGTATGACTCACCTTGATCAGGAATTTTTTCAAACTTTTGTGTTCACTTACAAATTACGTAATTATCAATGTATTAGGTAAAAAAATGGAATCTTCGTTACATGATTTTAAACTTTGAGATGATATTTTTGTTGTTCTTTGTGTATACATGTATTAGAAATTTAAGGATTTGGGTTTTAACTCTAGATTTTGTACAATTAGACAAGGAAAGAGCAAGAAAAAGCTAGACCTAACAGAAGGAATCTTTGGGATTTTTATGATGGTCGGGTGAAAGTGAAACGATTTGAAGCTATAAGATAAAACAAATGGATTCGCGCAGATACAACATTCCGGAGGGGGGGGGGGGGGGACTTTTCTTTTCATCTCTTTTGATAAAAGAACTTGGAACGTTAAATGTAAATTCAACATTATTTATATGTTTGCTTGTTTTATTTTAAGTCTTGAAATGATAACGAAGATAAAAGGGAATAGAGCATGAAAAAAGATGATCTTACTTCTAGGTTGAAACCATGTTTCCCTTTCTTTCTTTTTTTTTTTTTTTTTTTTCTTTCTCTTTTTTTTTCAGTGGGATTTCTTAGATTTTCCCAAGACAGTTCCATTACGTAAGAAACACTGACTCATCAGTATCATCCGCACTGTGTTATGTATTAGAATGAGAGCCTCATCCCTCACACTAACTTGACCTAGAACACACTGCCACTGTGTCAACACACTGTTGTGTCACAACACACTAGATATAGTTCATTATTATATAATGAGATAAAGATCAGAGGATTAATGTATTAACTGAAATTAGAGCATTTGGTGTAAGGGTTTTAAGGGTTAGTCAGACATGATACATGTTAATGATCATACGTTGCAGATACTAACTAGGATATGTTAATCATACATTATAATGGATTATAATCATAAGCTACTGATAATAACTAAGATCTGGTAATCAGACATGATACAGGTTAATCATAAGTTACTTACTTATGAATAGAATCGCAGTTTGACTGATGAATAACATGAAATGTGTTGTTGTCAGTAAACGTGCTGTTGTGACATAGCAGTTAGATGACAACATGGCAGTGTGCTAAGAAGCTCAAACAGGGATATTGTGTCTGTCTGCCTGTCTGACTGTCTGTCTGTCTGTCTGTCTGTCTGTCTTAGTTCTGGCACAGTTATGTGCTCATCCCAACTTTGTATACATGTTGTCTTTGAGTATGAAAAACAATGGAAAATAAACTCAAACCTACGCATACAATGATACTGGTTTGTCTATTTGCTTGTTTATTGTTCGTTTTTGCTTGTTTGTTTGTTTGTTTGTTTGTTTGTTTGCTTGTTTTAATGTTCAATGATTTATGTTTGCTGTTGATTTGTTTGCTTGCTTGTTTTGTTTTGTGCTTGTTTGTTTGCTATTATTTTCATTTGTTTTTGTTGGTGGTGTTGTTTGTTTCATATTACAGTTTCAAAACGTTGACATTGTTGTTGCTGTTGTTGTTGTTGTTTTTGCTTTTTTTGTTAGTTTGCCTGTTATCATGTTGTCTCAAAAAGTTCGTTGTTGTTATACTGTAGAAATTCGTATTATTCCGTTATTTTGTTGATGCAGTCGTTCTTGTTGTTGTTGTTGTTGTTGTTGTTGTTGTTTTTCTTGCTGATCATTCAATGATGTCGTGTTTAGTACGTGTATTCTTCTTCTGTATCTTGTTGTTTCTGGATTTCATTATGTGACGTCTTTTGCTGTTTTGTACAGTAAGCCTATGTGGTAGACTTATTTTGTATTTCAGTACCGGAGAGCTACACTTATCGTGCTAAAAGGCCGTAACCAACACTTTGTTTTTCTCTATTTCTCTTCTTTTTTGCGTTTGCTTTTGGTCTCTCTTTCCTTCATTTATCAATTTTGTTGTATTTTCTTTCTTTCTTTCTTTCCCTTTTTTTCTCAAAATGTTTTGTTGGTGCTATTGTTTGTTTGTTTTTGCTGTAGTTTTGTTGTCTCGTTGCTGTTACTTTAATCTCTTCTTTGTTTCAATTTTAAACTTTGTTTTTGCTTCGGCTGTTTTGTCTTTTGTTTTTCATTAAATGTCTTTGACGTGAGATGCTAGGGACGATTTAGACCAAATGATCTTGGAAGCTGTCAAAGGGTGGTAACTCAAAGAGTGAGTTATGAAAAGAGAGTTGTCCCCCGTGTGTGTCGTCTGAGAAGGAATTCAAACACTGGGGTAACAGGGGCGGGGCCTTTGAGGCAGACGACAGCCAGGTCGGGCCAGCCAGCCAGCTAATTCGACTAAAGTGAAAAGGCCTGTCACTCAGTGATTCTTGATTACTGCCAAGGAAACCATTGCCATTGGGTTTCTGTTTTTTTCTTCTTCTTCTTCAGTTACTTCATTGGGTCTTTTTTTTCTTTCTTTCCTTGAGTTATTTCAGTTATTACGGATTGATTTTCTGTCTCGGGCATCTTGAACCTCCACGTCTTAGTATTAGTATTAGTAGTTTCAGCCCTTAGTAGTTTCAATCTTAGAAGTCTTGGTATTAGTCTGGGTCTGAGATCTTTAGGAGTTGGGGAGTTTTCTTGGTCTTCACTCACTTTTGTTTCCGTGTGATTGGTTGAGGTCATTCAGCCACCGGGGGAAATGGGGTCATAGTGTGGATTGGGGGGGGGGCGGGGGGGTGTGAAGAGAGAGAAAGAGGGAGATGTGGAGAGGTTGGGGAAAATAGAGAGAGGGGGAGAGAGGGAGAGAGAGGGGGAGAGAATATCTTTTATTGATTTTCAGGCCCTTGGCCCATACATCACATTGTATACATTGCCAAATGACAGTATACATTCTTACATATATAGCATATTATTATTATTACAAAGTACGTTGTAAGTGAAAGGAAAACAGGATTACATTGTATGTTTCAGTGCTGCTTGTAAAAAGTGAATTACATTCAATGCGACTCTGCTGTCTTCGCAAGTTAATAGCGAGGGGGAGAGAGAGACAGAGAGACAGAGAGAGGCAGAGACAGAGAGAGAGTGGGGGGGATAGGAGAGAGAGAAAACACACACACACAGATACACACACACACACACACATACACACTCACACACATACACACACACACACACATACACACACACACATACATACATACACACACACACATACACACACACACACACACACACACACACATACACACACACACACACACACACACACACACACACCTTTCATTTCCTTTCATTAACTGTGAACACTGGACATTTTCCGAAGATTCAATATGAACAAATTCCTAAGTATTTCTAAGGATCAAAAGGACATTCTGTTATTGTCTAAACGTCGAAAGTACTATGACTAATCACTTCAAAAGCGTAACAATATCATCAGCCTGAGAGTTGGTGAGAACACCTAACTGGTCGATTTCAGACATTCTGCTTTTTCTATCCAGGTATCACACAGGAATCGAACTATAGCTAGACAGAGACAACATTTGACATAGTGCTGAGTTCTCACACTCCCAAAGGTACCGAACTATAGGCAGTGAAAAGATGCTGACATAATATGGGAGCACTGAACAAATAGATATTTAAATGTATTGTACATCACATACTGGTCCGGAGGGGTCTTGTGACTGCATTGCACAATTGCATGAACAAGGGGCCAATTTGAAGGCCTCCCAGTCCCAGGCTGCAGAGCTAGACTGCCATGGCTCTGTAGGTCTATTAGACCACTTGAAGAGTGAATAACTCATAACGTGTGCCTGATCACAATAACATAGTACATCACATCATTTTGCTTTATTTAAGTCTTACCCTACATAAATATAATATGGTCCCCGAACTAAAGACAGTGCCAAATCGTGTTAGAGTCTTGGAGAGACCTCCTATCACATCGACATACTACGACTTTATACTGCTTTTGTATTACACTGGTACCGAACTGTAGACAGTGAAAGATCTTGATGTGAAAGACATTGTCAGAGTATGGATGTGTACAATACATCCCTGTTCCATGTCGTGGATTTCTAACCCTACCAAAGTATCAAACGGGTGCCGAACTGTAGACAGTGAAAGATCTTGTCAGTCTTGGAGAGACAGATCTCTTGACAATATCATAATTTTTTATTTTTTTTTAAATTTACATCTTTTTTTAAATTATTTTTTAGCTCAAGTTGGTTTGCGAATGTTCATTGAGTGAGTTGTTCAGGCTTTGGCTTAGAAGGTAACTAAATGAGTATGTAGACCTGTTTCATATCATATAGGGAGGTCACCCAAATGTACGTAATTTATTGTTTGGAGGTCAGTTACATGCTTTTACAACTTGAAAGGCCTATAGAGTTTTCTCCAGTGGAAATTATAAGTCATTAAAATAGTGAATGACTAGACCTGCATTGGCATATAGAATAGACATAATGTCGGTCTTTATCTAGCTTTGATGGACAGTTCAATATCTGCAATCGTGGACGGTAATTTTAGTATGGTAATGAGGAATAATATCATCATTACATCGGCGAAGAGGGTGAGATGGTGCTAAATGAAGCAATGTGCATGTGCTAGAATAGACTACAATGCGCCTTGTGCTGGCAAAGACGCGGTGTATAAACTACATCTATTAAATTTAGGATGTGGCTGGTGCGCGTTTTCTCGGAGCTGCTATTCGCATCATTCACACCATTTGATTGGGCAGCCATATCATTATAGCTATACCTATTCTAGAAGTTCTAGCTAGCCTAGATTTCTTAAATATAGACCTATCTAGAAGTCAAGAATAGATCTAGAATCTATATCTACTACTAGATCTAGGCCTAGATCAGATCGTCGATATCAATTCAAACAGACTGGGCAGAAGTCGAAGAAAAAAACCCACTAGCGGAATCCGCCGGGCGCACTTAGGTGGGCGTCTCCT
This sequence comes from Gastropteron pacificum, assembly GCA_031471215.1. Classification (NCBI taxonomy): domain Eukaryota; kingdom Metazoa; phylum Mollusca; class Gastropoda; order Cephalaspidea; family Gastropteridae; genus Gastropteron; species Gastropteron pacificum. Next base: position 2,606 of record JAUELK010292651.1, on the reverse strand, counting down.
GGTGCGAATAGTCACTCTGTTATATTTATTGTTGTGAAAGAGAGACCTGTTTTATTGGCTGTATCTTGTCTTTCACCTTTCCCTGTGATTTGTATTGTCTTATTACGTAATGCGCATTGAGCATATCTTTTACATCTGGAAATGCGCACAAGAAATGTGATACATTATTGTTATTATTATTATTATTATTATTATTATTATTATTATTATTATTATTATTATTAAGGAGTCATTTTGATCATCTCTCATCACCCTCTTCTCTAAACTCTAGATATCCATTCCTGTCCTATTGGAGGCGGACGTTATAACATAGATCCCACCTCTTATACAACACTATTTATTGTGTAGCTAGGGTGTAAAACTCAAACTCAAAGTCTTATAGCGCACTGTGTTGACTGATTGGCTAGGAAGTGCGTTGTATAGGCTTAAATAAATTATCATTAAGATCTTTAACAGCGAGACGTCTTTCGTCAGCTTCTTGTCTAAACTCTTTTATTTTTGAAAATACAATCGTCGTTATGGATGTCCATCCCCGTCCTATCGGAGACGGGCGTTATAGCGTGGATCCCACTTCATATAAAATGAACCTACCTTGATAGTGTTGCTAGGGGTGTAGAACTCAAAAACTGTAAAGCGCATTGCGCTGACTGATTGAATGGAAAGTGCGCTGTACGTGTATAAACAAGCTATCATTAGCTGTGTGGAAGAAAGCTGTTTGAGGACGAGAGATGTTATTTGGGTCGTCTCTCGTCACCTCCTTCTCTAAGCTCTCATAGAAACACGCACTGTACCTTACGTTTGTTTACTCACTCTCCAAGTTCTAAAAGAGAGACAATGGAGACCCGTAGGTTTATTTACTCACTTCGTTCTATCCGTGCACGTGTGGAGGCCCCGTGCGAGAGATCTGTAATATTGTGTAACTTCTCAGAGAATGGAGAGTCCAACGCTTGTTTGTTTGTTTGAGCTTGTTTAGGTTTGTTTATTCATTTTCTTGTTGTTTGTTTATTTTATTTGGGTTTGTGTGTTTTTTTGTGTTGTTTATGCTTTTGTTGGAGGAGAGCTGTTCTTTTGTTCCTTTCATCGTGTTTTGTTTTGCTTTGTTTTTTGCTCATTGTTTTCTTGTTAATTCTGTTTTTGTTTGCTTGTGTCTTCTGTTTGTTTTGCTTTGTTCATATGGTTTCTTGTTTGTTTGATTGCTGTTTTTGTTTTGGGAGGGGGTTTGAAACAAACTAAACTAGATGCATACTAAATATTGAACACATTATGCGAGGTTTTTACTGCTGTGGTTTGATTGTTCATTTTTTTTCTTTTCTTTGTTTCAGTTTCAGTCTTAGACATTTTGAATGTATTTCATTGATGGAAGTTTTCAATTTCTTTGTCTTTCCCACTATGCCTCCACTTCTTCCCCACTTCCCGTGCACCGCACCAAAGTATTGGGAATTCCCAGTGGGAGTGCCAAGCCAAGGGTTGTGATACGCTGCACGTCAACACCAGCCTAGGCTTCCCGCGCTACTGATGACGTGTCACATCAACGCATGCGCTCTAGTTCACTTCACAGCACGTGCTCACTCCTCGTTAATTAGGCACGTGAGATGGCCGGAAACTGACTAGAACAAAGCGCCAACTAAAGGTGAAGTCCAACTTCTTTGTCCTTTAAGTCCAAGTATTTCTAAAATCCCTTTGTAACAAAACAAAACAAAACAAAACAAAAAACTGACATAAAGAAAGGAACAATCTAAAGTGAGAACTAAATGCATGGGCATTCGTCACTGGTCAAGTTGATCATTCTGGGGATATGCGTCGTGTGGGTAGTTTATATGTCTGACCTATCAGAGACGGGTGTTAAAATGTAGATTCTATCTGTTATAAGATCTAATATTGTGTCGCTGGCGGTGTAAAAATTCAAAATTAAACAGACTTCAAGTATCTTATTAAGTTGTTAGTATGAAATAAATAGCTACAGTACAACTCAGTAAAAACAATCTTAGTTTATCAAAATTTTTAAAACTGTCGCTGCTCAAGTCATAATGTTTTAGTTCAGTTGCATTAATTATGTCTTGTACAATAATTATTTCCTTAATTTTGTTTCTCCTTTGTTTAGTTCATGCATGAGGTAGGACTAAAGTGTTGACGTTCGTCTCCGATAGGACAGGTAGATATGCCCTACCCGAAACAAAGATTGTCCACGCGATCCATGTCCAGAAGACTCTAACAAAACTTTGTGAAGACTGTCGAGCACTAAACCTGATTGTAGGTTGTTTGTTATGCCACAAAATATTGCAATATTAATAGTTAATGATCTAACAGAATTCGAATGAATGCAAACTGTAAGATTACTATACAGGCGAAATAGACCGAGACAAAATTTGTTACGATTTGTTTTATTCTTCTTTTTCAAACTGTATTTAGATATGCTATTTTTAATTCCCAAATTCTTAAGAGAAAAAATAACATTAGTATTTGCAATTATATTTATAATCATCAAAGTAGCAAGTGAATATTAGAAAAATCAGCAATCTACTATTATTATGATTTTGTGCATGTCTGTTACCTTTAAAATATACAAATCCGCGAAACGACGTCTTCTTTTTTTTTTTGTGGGGGGG
>JAUELK010292650.1:9155-24305 GCA_031471215.1 Gastropteron pacificum | reverse complement strand
CTTGAGGATATTAAAATGCACACACCAGATGTTACAATACAATGTATAAAAGCATGATTTTTTATTCATGAAAATAAAAAAATCTTTCTTTAACAAAAATCTGGTGCATGTTTTTTCTCTATAAATTTCTTAAAGGATAAGAATATATGTAATTGATGTAAGTGTATCAGAGTTTTGATGGCAGAAACAGACAAGAGGAAAACATTAACAAACCACCATTGGCAGAAAACAAATTGCTTTTACTACAAGATAAACATTTAGTTTGGGTTTTGATGGCAAATTGAACACAAAAAGATTATATCAGTGGAAAAAAAAAAAGAGTGTCAAACGAAAAACAATTTCAAAACGTTTTTCAACTTAACTTTGTTTGATCCTAAACAAAAGTTTTGCATTTGTACATTTTTTTCCCCCCTACGTTTTTATTCTAGTTCTTGTGTTAATCCTTTATTTTTTTTACGAAATCAATAACTTTGTGTTTCTTTTCAGAGACAAACACTAAGAACCACATTGTGATGGATAACAAATAAAACAACTGGACACATATTGAGCCATTTCATCTTTATTTCAAGAAATCAGGTGGCGAGGCAATACTTCAATGAAGAAAAAAAACAACAACACAATGTCTTTAAAAATTGAACCAAAGAAAACAATTTGAGACAATATTGTTCATTTCAAACTTGAAATTAAAAATCAACACAAAGTTTAACATAACTATAATTTAAGAATGCATGTTGTTTCTAGGACTTAAATGAAAGTTTTCTTCATCAACGTTAAGACAAAAATCAACATTCTACTACCACTGTTTGTGTTCTTGTTGTAAAAAACGTATCAAATAAACATGAAAGGAAAAACCTATGATCTTCTAACTTATATTTTCAATAGAAATTGAGAAAAGATTAACCGAAGGCATTTTCTTTTTTACTTGGTTGAGTGCAGAAAACAACATCTAAATGAAAACCATATTCGTCATGGGGTGAATGTAACTGAAAGAATACAAAACATGGCTTGGGTGTTGATTGTGACATGACATCTTGATACGCCAATTGCTGGTGAGAAAATATTGGTGACTGTTGCCTTATCATCTTATTAGAGAGCGTCTGTCTACACCATGCACATTGCTTAAGTTGAGTTAGTTACCACATTGTAGAGGACTATACCTGAATCTCCTTAACACTATTGAAAAGGACATTACAACATTTTCTTTTAAACTGCACTTCACAAGTACTGATTCTTTGATGTGTAAAGCTTAAACATACATGTAGTTGATACTTCCCCCCCCCACATCCAATGTATAATAAGTCATAATAAGTACTGTGTCACACTTTTAAGAAACACTTACAAGCAAAAGGGAAAAAAAGATTTCTATAAAAATGAGAATTAAATACTTCCATATTATCAAACACAATGTTATATTTTGAAACTTTGAGTATAATCAGTGTGAAGTTTAAGTAACATTTTAACAAGCTTGTGATCAGACAAAAAAAAACTTCATCACCTTTATAGTCAATGGACGCAGACTGTACACATGAAGTATTATTGCTTGATGTACACATTTTCCATCAAATACAAGGATCATCAAAACTCAAAACTTTCAAAGTTTATTGATTCCTTGCTTTGGATGAACATATCCATTAAGTGCAGGCACCAGTTAAGTCACTATCGCCTCATGGCCTGACATCATTACAGGATGAAACGTTGACTTGTGCAACAACTGATGGGCAGCAAAGCCCATGGCTTGATTTGATTTTGAAGTACAATTACAACAGAACAATGAACATATACACACATAAAAAAGATACCAGTTCCCAAGTGAGCACCATTATGTTAATATTATGAAATATAATTTGGAATATTCATTAAAAGAATACATCAGAGATGGAATGGAAATCATTGTTGCACTGAGCAATTCAAAACCATTGCCTGGAATGAAAGCATATTCTCTTCTAAGATTGCAATCATGAGATGGAGCTAATTGATTTAAAAAGTATAAACATAACTTCAAATAGTGACACAAGTGTAGGATATTCAAATCAATGAATAAACAATGATAATAAGAAGAAGAATAGTAATCATGATAAAAGTGAAACTGATGATACATGCCCCTGTGTGTAAGATAAAGCATCATGTGGACTATTCATGATTAGTTCTACTTAGTGTCAATGGTTGTTTATAATTTGTGTTAAAGAGAACACTTTAATATGATACAAATGCAAGTGGCTTCACTGGGTTAAACAAAAATGTTAATGATACTTTACAGTCAGTTTCTCTAACAATGGTTACAAGAGCAAAAATATAGGCCTATATGTATTCAAAAGCATGACCTGAATATGTGTACAAAGAATTTTGACAGACGTCCTCATATAATTTTCCTCATTGACTATAATTTCTTAAAAAGCTTTTTTTCTTGAATGACAGTTGTCTGTGAAAATGCATGATATTTTGTATTGGTTTGTATTGACATTTCTATTTGTATGTTAATTTTTGAAAAGAATCATCCATTAATAATTATACATTTCAATTCAGTAACTACTGAAGAACTTGTCTCGACTAGTTATCAACAATGATATATAGGATGTTCAAAGTTTTCTTCAAGACAGCAGAGCTGCTGAATTTCAGGCATTGTGATAACTACCAAGAACATCCCATCAAATAAAGATCAGAGACACAGGTCATTCTGCAGGGTTCTGGATAGATAAGTGTCCTCATGTGGACAAGTAGTCAAGTCAGAAGTCTAAAGTCACACAGAGACGTAAAATTATTAGAATCATTCATTAATAATTGTACATTTTCAATTCAGCAATGAGAAGTCAATAAACAATCACTGAGTGTGGAGAAGAAGAATGAGAGAAGAGATATAACATCATGCAGTAGTATTTTAGTTCAACAAAATTTAGCCCACTTTGATCGCGTAACTAGGCCCCTAAATTTGCACAAGGGGTTACTTTTTCAGGGATGGCATATTTCATATTTCATTACAATACCATCTGAAAAAACTTGCTAACGGAGAAGACCTAAATATCCAATCAACTTCTAGTGGTGAACACTTGTGGGAATGTACACAGACTTAACAACACCAACCTGTAACACGCAACTGATTGTTTTTGATAAATGAAGAAGCAAAGGCAACAAAAAACACCCAAACCCAAGTCAAATCCTACCGAAGGACGTGTCTTGACTAGTTATCAACAATCATATGATTAGGATGTTCCCAGTTTTCCTCAGGATAGGTACGAGTGTCTCCATTGGGACAATTAGTCAAGTCAGAAGTCTAAAGTCATACAGAGACTTGTGTTGTCAATGTGAAAAAAGTTAAATTAAATGGAACAAAAAGTATACACCACTCTGATGCAAAGTTGAGCTTGAGTGAAATAATGTCTTCGTAAATAATGAAGAATAGTATACATGTACATTCGTTGTTGTGCAAGTGGGGACAAATTCTGACTTTTCTGCTACGGGTATATAATATAAAACAAGAAAGAAAAAAAAGCATTAACTTAGAAGGAACTCATGTGCATAGTGTTTGATATGTCTGTGCTGTTCTTGGATTTTTAAAAAGCAGTTCATACTAATGACATTGTGAACAAAAATTTAAAGTGTTAATGAACAACAACACAAAACTTCACTGAACAAACTATCAAGGAAAAGAAAGATTGAAATGACATGATTTTCTTCTATCCTATAGAGTGACTTTCAGTCCCTTAACAAACAAACAAAAATGAATTGAGTAAGCAACAAAAGTAGATTTTGAAATGGGAAGCAAAGAAAATGCTTCCAGCTCAAACATTTTGAAGGCTAATCAATCGTTGACTCTTGTCATCCTTACGTTTGATGTTTGCAAAATGTGTCAAGAATGGATGATTGATCGTGTTGAACCTCAAGCTTAAAGCTGTGACTTTACAGAAGAAGAAGAAAAAGAATTGGATTTCTGCTTTTGGGTCTTCTTGGCATTCAAGTTTAATAAAAAAATTATATAGAGAAAAAAACTTTCATTGCATATGCAGTTTCAGAAAACTAAGAAGTCATCTCTGATTGCAGAAAGTAATGACGAAATATTCCAAAGTTGAGTGCACATTTCAGACTAGTGTTTTACCTCAGGAAATCAAATCTTGAAATGCACAAACTTAATGATAGCACAACACAATAATATAAGCAGAACAAGAAAACCTTGAGTAAACATAAGAACACAGTGTATGACTTGAGTCCATGGGTTCAAAAGCTTTACATCTAAGACCCACAGCTGAATCTCTCACAAAGTCCACAACCAAATTGACATGGCACATGTGACAAGTCACAAGGTCAATCAAAACATGGCACTGTGTCATAGCTCTCGGGCCAAACTGAATCAAACACATGTACGACAAGTAGGCCTAATTACAGATAAAAGTCTACTAGTTTATCAAATTACAGTAGGCCCCACTTTTAAGAATGCTGGATGTAAGAACACTTTGGTTATAAGGAGATTTTTCGGTCAACCAAATTATTTCTCTATTTTTACTCTGGATATATGAACGTTACTTCGGATATAATAAGAACGTCTGACTGTTCTCAGCAAAATAGATTTATTGAACTGTCTAGGCTGATGGTGACCAATCAAGAACGCATTATACTGTCCTGTTCTTACTCTATCTATGCACAGCCTCATAAATAACAATCCAAATTGTTCATATGCCTACCATCGACACTTTACTGAACCTGCATGTCAAAAATATTGCATGCACTAATTAAAAACATTGAAATCTGGGTTACAACCCTCGATTTTGACTCAAAAACGGAACTTCAGATATAAGAGGACTTCGGATATAAGAACGCTTACGCTCTCGACGAGGACCATTCTTATGAGCGACGCCTACTGTACTATAAAGAAATCAAAATATGAGAATATGTTCCTGTAGAGTTCCTAATAAATTTTCTTCCGCCACAGAATTGTCCGATCAAAATTTAGCAAAGTGATCAATGATCTTGTCATCTTCCTCAATACATTTTGTCATCTAGGGGGGAAAACAAAAATCACATATTTATCTGTTGGTTTGGTATCGAAAGTAACATTGTGCTATTATCAGTTTTTTTCTTTCCTTTTTAAAAAAAATTTCTCCTCATACAAATCAGTGGAAAGGACTGACAAAATACTATCGTATCTTTAAATTATTGTAGTGCACGCATTTCATACACATGATACATAGTTGTTCTGGCGAAATGTAACAATGCTAACAAAAACCATAAGACAACAAAGTTAATTGCTCATCATTGAAAAATGCTGGCATCCAACAATCTTTAAGGAAATCACAATCAGTGGAATTGATGTTATGGGCAGACAAACATGGTAACAAAATATGTTGAATAAAAAGAATATGCGAGCAGCTGAAAACAGCCGTGTTGGATTCCCTTAAGTAAGTGTGCAAGAGTTAACCAACACCACATTTACATATAGAGAGAGAGGTTTGAGCATCTAAAGTTACAGGATTTATGTACATGACACCATATGGCAAGTTGACTGAGACATGGTAAATGTGTCATTTTCTGACAAGGCACACTTTCTGTCATAGTTGCCTTTAAAGAACAATTTCAGTGTAAGAAGCACATAGCAAAAAAAACAAAAAAAACAAATACAGACATGAACTGGCTATACATGTTACGGTAAAAATATAAAAAAATCATTGGTTTGTGGAATCGTATTTGGCTTCAAGTCTGGATACAAGATGGAACAAAGGTTGTGCACATTCAGACTAAAGTATGACTTTGAAGAAAACTGCTGTCAAAGGGTGTATTGTGCATACCACCATGTCAAATGCAAAATCCATTTTGAATGTTGTGTGAAACGTAGGTGAATTGTGTACTTTCTACAAGTACAAGGAATTCTTAGGAAGTTGTGGGTTGAATGATACGCTCTGTGAGGTTTCACCTTTATAAAAGTAGGCTATTAATTATTTGATATAGTCCATATATTTTGTTTTTCGGTCATCCATCATACAAGTCAGGAGTAGTGATTAGACTTTGACTGTCCATTTTTGTTCATTATTTCAACTAAAATCTTGCACAACTTGCATAATGTAAATACAATATTGCAGCATGCTCTAGGGACATACCACCTCATAGCCTGATGAGAGATTAACTTTTTTGAACCCACTTTGATTAACTACCTTCCGATTTGGAATGCTATGTCAGAATGTAGGTTAAGATGTATGCTTTTATAAAAAGGCTTTATATACATACAACAATATGTTGATGGTGTAAGTAGGCTACATGGAACATCCTACATAGGCACATATAAAGTAAATATTTAACAAATTTGGTAACATTACTTTCAAAAAAAAATGATGACTCCAAATAGAAAGCAATATTTGTTTGTTGTGCACTTCTGATAAGAACAATATATATATATTTGTCTATCGTAATCTCTTTTTAAAAGGGTCAAAATTTACGTTAATCTTTATGAAATTAGAAGAAAAAAAAAGGCATTCCCCATTCAAACTGTGTCTTAGTGATGCAGGCATTAAACAGTCTAGGACATGTTGAGCCGTACAATATCACAGACAGTGCCAGACTCTCACCAACTATGTGAAGTTTCTTCTAATTGATAATAGTGCCAGTGTAGAGGGGGTGCTTTTCCACTTATAAAAACAAAAACTAAAAAGAAAACCCAACAAAACAACCCAACCCATAACTCCATGGACTATACCAGTACTATACAACTATGCACAAGATAACAGGCATTGAATGATTAATTGCAAATATGGTACTGTTGACGTGTGCATACATCAACGCCAATCTCGCTTCCTTCCGGAGTTACATGGAGTGATGAAGTAAACACGCATTGAATGACTAAGTGGTAGAGGGTGTCTCGGGGGCATGCCAATAGATTGCTTGGTTTCTCAGTGTAGCTTCAATCACTGAGGGGCGTCAATGGTAGCGCCTGCAGCATTCTCACCATAGGGCCTCATATTATACCCCCCTGGATGATACTGAAACAAAGACAAACATACATTTTTCTCAATGTAATACATCATCAGCTGTAATAAGTGCAAACAGTTTAAAAGATTGGGTTAAAAAAGAATGTGATGGAATCTTGTTGCTGTTGATAATCATACTTATAGCAATCGAAGGTAAATCTATCAACAGTGCATTTATGGAATCTTCGACAGTAGACATTTATAGTGGTGTAATTAAAAATGATAAACAATTCACCCTTTACATATACAGTAAGCTACAAAAATACAAGGTAGTGAACATACTTGAAATATTCTATAAACACAAAGCACATCATATAAGAAAGTAAACATAATAATGAAATCTAAAAACGGGATAAGAGGTTGAGACAAAATCTTAGTATAATAATAGGATTTTTTTTTTCAATAATTCAAAAAAAGATTTCCTTCTGAAAACGTTATACAGTGCAGAAATCTGAATAAGTACACAATAGAACAATGACACAGAAAACAAAATGTCCTTTTATCCAAGATCAAGTTACGGTAACAGAGAAATCGGGAATTGGAAAAGAAAATGGGTTGAAGGAAGAGTCACTGCTACTAAGCTTTATAAAGTTTGTGTACATTGCCTTAGATTGTCGACAGGAAAAGGTCCCTCTGTGTTGAACTATGAGTATGAGTGAGACTGATCCACACATTATTGGACATTTCTAAATCAAGCTAACACACAATGCATATTCTTACTCACGGTACAAGAGCTTCACTTTTTCCAAGGCTGATGATCAGTCTATGTTTTACATTATGTATGTCCTACAGGCTCTACTGCATCTCTTAGGCAATGCAATGTATGTAACTACAGTATATGTATACTCACAGCAAATGGAAGCTATTCATGGAAGTGAATACAGTTCAAATGAATGTATAATGTACTGCAAGCTAATAATACTTGGTAGCCACACTAGCTATGGTACAAGAAACCTTTTGATCAAGGCTGTATTTAACTGGTATCTAGATCTATGAAGTATGAACAAATACCTAACAATAATTTATACACTTACAGCAGATGGAGGTTACTACTTCTTGGGCACATGTGTTGTAAAATGCTATACTACACTTTACATATATAAATATATAATATATATGATTATAATACACAGTACTGTACGTAAGACTATAAAATAGTAGGCCTGTACTCACAGCAGGAGGTGGCGATTCATTCCCAGGCATATACGTGGTGCTGTAAAATGCTATACTACACTGTACACTTCTACTAAAGTAATTCTCTAATAATGTTCTATAGAATACTGTACCGGTATGTAACAATACATAATAGACCTCTATACTCACAGCAGGAGGTGGCGATTCATTCCCAGGCATATATATGGTGCTGTAAAATGCTATACTACACTGTACACTTCTAAAGTAATTCTCTAATAATGATCTATAGATTACTGTACTGGAATGTAACAATACGTAATAGACCTCTATACTCACGGCAGGAGGTGGCGATTCATTCCCAGGCACATGGTGTTGCACAAGGCTCACCATCTGATCTCCTCCACTGAGATTTCACCACGAGACCAAGGGAAAAGGGTGTGGCGGGGTTGGGGGTGGGACAACATAACACATTCTCTTTGAGGGAAGGGTGGATAGATTTGGGTGGGGGAGGGTAGGAGGTGCTTGTGTACAACTGAGCACTCTTGACACAGAGAGATGTGGACATATGTATCTAAACTTGTTCAGATCAATTCTTTTTTCTTTCTCTTGTTTTAAAAGTTTAAGGAGTTCATTTTTCAGTGTGCACATAAGTGAGTCATTCACTAATTAAGAAGGTCAGTTATTTCAAAATGAAACACAAGCACAGCAAAATAATTGGTTCAATTGCGAATATGGATTTCTAAATTCAGAGATTCAATGTAATATTTGAGGTACTTCGATTTAAGTTAAAAATCATTAAGCTTGTAAAAATTCAGCAAAAGAGGACAAAATCATTGCCCAAAACCAAATCTAAAGATTCCCTTTTGTAATAATTCACTCATGTTTGTTCTCTGTGTCAATGGCTCATGGTATATAAAAATGGAATGTGTTGGACTTGTGTGAAAGAAACCCCAGACTCACTTCACGTATAAAGTCTGTATTCAAATCCGATCCTTTCACTACAAAAACAAAGCAAAACAAAACAACCCCAAGTAAAGTCTCCAGCCTATGAATTTTGATTTGCTCAAAAATGCTGTAACAAATACAAAACATAGGAAATCTCTTTTCCTACTCGAATTAAAATTTCTGCTGTAGAACATTACTATTACTACTAGGTCATAACAATCTAAAATAGAGTCACCCCTCAACACTGCTACAGATAAGAGGTTTAAATAAACAGGAAAAAAGAATTAACAGATTATTTGATGGCCGAGGCACGACACTCCTCTTCCTATCAACAACCAAAATAAAACTATAGTTTATAGTTATAGCAGTGCTGAGGCGACAACTTTATTTCACATTAGTTTAAGTTCAAGCTGGAGACAATGAGCTTGCTGAAGAGTGAGGAAATGGGTTGGACACATCCTGCATGTCTGAGAGAAAGTGCTAGACAAATAAAGTTATTGTTATCACAAAAATTGCCATCGGGCATGGTGACATGTGACCAATGTAAACAGCGTTTTGGGTGATGCTCACAAACATAATTTTCGGTATTTCAATACACACTAGACAAGTGGTCTTTCGGCTGAATTGAATGGTCGCCAATACCCAATTAATATTGCTAAAGGTGTTATATAAGAAAGTAAACATAATTATGAAATCTAAAAACGGGATAAGAAGTTGAGAAAACATTTTAGTGGTCTTTCGGCTGGATTGAATCGCCAATACCTAACTAATATTGTTAAGGGAGTTATTTAACTATTGATATAGTCTGCTCACCTAGACCTCTGTAGATTTCCCCTCTCCGACCAAGGTCTCGGGCTCGAGTGACCCAGGGCCCCATACTCCCCATGATCATACTCCGGGGGCTTTGGGAGAAATGGATCTGTGTGGTCCACCGGAACATACTGAGCCCTCGGGCTGAAACAAAGAAGACAGGGAAAATGTTACTACTGGAGCCTGTATTTTATCTTATTTGGTGAGTGCGCAAGAAAAATATAGTTTGATTAGAAGAAGAAGAAGAAGAAGAAGAAAAAGAAGGATGTTGAGGGAGGGGGGGTGGGGTGGGGGAGAGAGAGAAGGAAGAGGATATGAAGATTGTCACCAATGAGGAACATGAAATAATTTCTCATTAAGTTACACACTAATGCATTATTAAGTATTACATCTACTTGTACTGACATGGACAATATTAAGTGTCCAACTATACTTGATGTACTGTCATAAGAAAGAGAGATGTATATATAATAATTCTCCATTGAAGGGTTAATGAATATTCACATATGAATGTTTTCCACATGTGACGTCAGTGATGTTTAGAGAATCTCAAACTCAGTGATCTAATTATTATCTTATCTCAATCCTTTGGAGCTCCAAGGCACAGATTAAGTTTCTGTGTATAAGTATAATGTAACTAGATCTATTGAACATTATGGCACAATCAGCTCTTGCTTCGCTTCTCATATTGTGTCAATCAGGTTCAAGGTACCCAAATTAAGTATGTAGCATGTACTATCAGTAACCATAACCAACACAAATTGAATAGGAATGCCTTGCCCCCATCAGGAACTAAAAAGCAAGGAAAGTGATTCTGTACAAATCTAAGATAAAAAAAAATAAAACCTTGTGAAGAAACAAACAACTGAAACTAGAAGAAGAAATGTAGCACTACCCAAAGAAAGCCCTTGGAGGAAACAACACAAAACATCAGTCTAAAGTCTTTGAGCATTTCATGTCATTGTATATCATTTACTAACACAGAGCTGAAGATGGCAGTACTCACTGCTTACAACAAAACAATAAAATCCTTACAACTCTTAATGCCTTCTTTAGTCAATGTTCCTGCCTATTCACATATTTTTATCGCTATTACCATTGGAAAATTCAGAATTGAAAAGACAACGGCAACCCAGCTTGCAAGTTGCAATGTTTTTAATGTAATACAGTGGAATCCACTTATAACGAGTCCTGGTATAAAAAGAAGTCGGCTATAATGGCCAAGATTGAAATCCCCATTTTTTTCCCTTCATTATCTTTGTAAACAAAATTCTGTTATAGCGCAATCAGAAAACGTGCAATTCGGTTATATCGGAATCATAATGCTACTGGGAACAGCGCTTAGGCCCAAAAAACACATCCCCGGTAGAGAAAAATGGCAGTGATATCGCAGATCAATGAGGTTGTAGGCGTTGTTTTGATCGAAAGCTCGCCACACCTCCTGTCTACTAATAACTAAGCTTAGTTGATCAGTATTGCCGCATACGACGAAGACGTTAAATGATGCCTGTTGTATTGTTGTGCGTGGTCATTATACACGATTTTCAAAATTGTTCAAAAGTCTGCAGATGCCGACGAATTTTCAGCAATGTCAGCGGGCAAGACGGCCTAAAGTAAACCCGTAGGCCTACATCCACGGCCATAGTCGGCATGATCTCTCTAAATTTCGTTTTGTTCCCCAATAACAAACACTGAGATCTGAGATGTCAACATCGCTAGACGAGCAAGAAAAGAAACCCGACAATTCTTGAGTCTCTGTATCAAATATTAATCGGTCTTCCAAGTGTTCTCTATGATGTTTGGCGGCCTTCATGCGTGTTGTTAATGTTACCGTACTGTCTGTAGTACTGGTAATCACCATAAAGGGAAATAACAACAATAAATGTACAAACCACCCAAAGTCATAATAGGATTCCACTGTAAATGAAAATGATTAACTGGATTAATAAATAATCGCAATAGAAACAGGCATAATGGGTGATCAACATCAAAGAGATGCCAGGATACTGACATTGTAACAACAACGATCAACGGTAGAATTCAATTCCACATGTACCTTCTTAGAACAGAATCTCTCTTTGAAACTTGAGTTTGATTTCCTATCGGAGAAAGATGCTAAATGTAGGTCCCTTCAAGGCCCGGGCGATTCTCGATTCTAGAATCGGTTCTTTCGATTTCTTTATGCTCCTATCTAAGAATCGAAGAATCAGAAGAATGTATGCAACAAAGAAAGAAAAAAAACAGAGAGAGAGAGGGAGAAAGAGAAAGAGAGACGGAGTGGTTGTAAAACAAAAAGAACAAGCATACATCTTGTTTGTTTAACTTCCTGGTACGGGCCAAGGTCAGAATCTAGAAACTAGAATCAGAAGACGATTAGGCCTAGATTCTAGGTTCTGGCCATTAGATTCTCGGTTCCCGATTCTGTGCGCGTCTGTAAATAGTAACTAGGTTCCGATTCTCGCTTGCCGATTCTACTGCTAAAGATGAAACTAGAGTGTTGTAATCTACATCGTTTCATTAATCTCTTGTTTTATATGTCTAAACACACAACAAGAGCTCTTTTCTCTTCATTTACCTTGCACTTTACAACATTTACAGTTCAAAGAATCTAAATGCCTTCCGATTCTTCCGATTCTGACCTTGGCCTTCACAAGTTGCTTGCCTTCCCTCATGCTGGCCTACTGGGCTCACTTAGTCACTTTAATGTAGGCCAAATCAACATTCCCCCTGGTCTCTCATTGCTATGCTTAGTCAGGCCTGGCACGGTACGGACCCAGGCAAGTGATAACATTGAGCAAATGAAAGAAAAAAACATGAAGCTAAAGACTCAACATAGCGCTTGTCCCCCTTTGCCCTAGAATCGGGAATCGGCATGGCGCTATAAATAGAACATGGAATCTAGAATCCAGTAGGCCTAGAGAACTGAGACACAATCTCTCAAATCTAAGAATCGGAATCGGAACCGATTCTCCGATTCTTATCCAGATTCCCGCCCGATTCTCCGATTCTCGTGATGGCCGATTCTGCCCGGGCCTAGTCCCACCTCTTATATGATCTAAAAAGTGTCGCTAGGGGTGTAAAACTGAAGCTTAAAAAGAAATAACAGATAGATAGAGGCAGGCAGACAGACAGACAGACAGACAGACAGACAGACAGACAGACAGACAGACAGACAGACAGACAGAAAGATAGAAAGGTTGGAGAGGGTAGGCAGACGGACAGATGGGCAGACAGACGGACAGACAGAGCAAGGTTGAATGAAGGTGGAGATATGCTAACTGTAGAGAAGGCAGAAAGTGTCAGTGCTGGAACTAGAGACCACAAAGGTAGTAGACGTGTCGTCCATCTGGTACTCTCACCTCTTGTTGATACTGCACAGCCTCCACACACAGGAGAGGCAGAAGATGAGCAGTGAGCAAATTACGGCCACCACCACACTGATCAAGGTGAGCATAGATGTGCCTTTTCTGTAGCAAACATAGAGATCAAAACAGACAATTAGCCCTTTTTTTTCTCAATCATTTATATGTAACCTCTTTTTTTCCTATTTCAACTCGCAACCTATTATCTTCCTATTTCAACTGGTGAGCAGTGATGTGCCTTTTTTGCACCACACAGTACACACAGATCAAAACAGACAGTTATTCTTATTCTTTTTCTAAATCATTCATACACAACCTATTTAATGGCCGATAGGCACTGCTTTTGAGGTGACTGTGTGTTGGATTCAGCGAAAAGTGGAACTCGCAACACTAAGGCAAATTTCATTGAGAAGGGAGGAATAAAGTATGTATACAAAATACAAAAATACAAAACAAACATTATTTCCTATCACACACACACAAATATCAAAACATTAAAGAGACAGTAATCCTTTTTTTTAAAATCTAAATCATTCATACAAAACCTATTATTTTCCTATTTTAACGATGCCCACATGTTGTGGTCAACTTTGTGGATTCTTTCTCACAGGTTCAAGCATTAGGACTACAGAAAATGATGTGACATAGATCTGGTTCAGTACTAAATCATGGCTGCAACCATAGATGTCTCAATGCTGTATCAATATTGGCAGCATGAACTCAAAGACTGCATTGCACACTGCATTTATCTGGTCCGGAGGGGTCTTGTGACTGCATTGCCCAATTGCATGAACAAGGAGCCAATTTGAAGGCCCTCCAGACCCAAGTTGCCGAGCTAGGCTGCCATAGCTCAGTAGGTCTATTAGACCACTTGAAAAGCGAATAGCTTGTACCTTGTGCTCGATCACAACAACAACAACTATTTTAACTAGGACCAGAGATATTGGAGTTACAGAGACGGTTAAGTTACTAAAATCAAAGTCCTCAGTGGGTGCATGCCAATGAACAAGAATGAGAGAAAAAGACAGGGTTGAAATGGCATGCAAGCAGCACATCAGCATTTGCTCTAGCTGTAGATTTCCCCACTGTTTGTATCCGTGACCTGCCATTGATGGACACTGATTACTATGGGGGAGAGAGATATCTCTGTAGTGTATCCATGTATAGATTGATCTCCGCCTAAGAACCCGCCCCTCGGGAGCGGAGAAAAGCAGGTAAGTTATTAGAGGTTTTCAGAAGGGGCACCATAAAAATAAGATTTGTCGACACATACATACGTTGTCTACCTGACTGACTGTAAGAAAGTAAAAACCAATCAAATTGATACTGGAAACTGGATATGCATTTGTAGAGCACACAAATCCATCATCAGGCGCTGGGCCTGTATGCTCTATTGATCATATCTCCTGATGCACAATCCTGTATACAACTGCAGACCAGCTGAGGAATACCTCAAAATACTACGACATGGCATTGGACCAAACAGCAAGGGCTAGATGATCGCTGGATTAGAAGAAGAAGTTCATTGATCCAAGTGGAGTGAAGTGGAGTTGTTTGTAGTTTTATATGCTTTTTTAAGAATACATGAAAGGGTGGGGCTAAAGCATGTTGCTGTACATGAGTGTGTAGTGTTGTACTTACAAAGTTTGGGTACAGGTTGCCCCCATGCAATCCACATAGTTCTGGTGAAGAGAGGTGCACACTCCAATATTGTTCATCAAGATGGACAGATTCCCTGAGGCAAACTCTAGGCTGTCATCCACAACATGGAGGCTCTTCTCTAACTGTGGGTGGTGAATAGACAGTCAATGAATACATGAATGATTGAGTGAATAAATAAATGAATGAGTAAATGAGTAAATGAATGAATGAATAAATAAATAAATGAATGAGTAAATGAATGAATGAATAAATAAATGAATGAGTAAATGAATGAATGAATAAATAAATGA
>JAUELK010292539.1:0-14615 GCA_031471215.1 Gastropteron pacificum | reverse complement strand
TGACATAACAAACATGTGATCTACTCGGGTGTAATCCCCGACGTTCGATGAACCAGTGGGTGCTGCGGGACAGGTAAAAGTGAGTGTGTGGCTTTTTTGTGTGTCCTCATACGTCATGCCCCCACCCCCCCCCCCCCCCCCACACACACTCAAAATCTCATCAGCATCTTTCTGCCTTGTTCGTACTTGCTTCCCCCTTCATTTTGGTTGTTCTGTTTTAGCATCATACTTATATACAGAGGGTCTTTGATGTTACTCTTGTTCACCACAGCTTCATGTGCACACAATTCACGCACACATGGATTAATTAATGTATTGAAAATGAAACGATGAATGATTAAGATATTGATGTTCATTCTTCTACATTATATTGCCAAAGAGAAAAAGGCATTCATGTTCTCGAAAGTTGTAAATTTGGCCGCTCGGCCAAGGGGATGTAACCCTATAATTACTATAAAAAATAAAAGACGCTAATATTATACTCGGAACTTACATTTCTTCTTTCTTATTTCCTCGAGACATTCGCCTGATTGACATTGCTACCACAGTTTATTCTTTTAATTTTTTTTTAGTTTGAGCTTTACACACTTTTCGAATCATTCAAGACCTACGTTTTAACGTCCGTCTCCGATAGGACGGGAGTGGACAGCAACGACAACTACTGCCCACATCCCGCAATTTTGTGTGTGCATACTTATGGTTTTGAAAAGAAGACATGTTGAATTGATCCGAACCCCAGACCATTGAGTTGTCACAGACCATCGATTCTGACATAAGGCAAGCTCAACCCGATACCTCTCTCCAAAGTGGTTGTAAATTTTGCTGGAACTGGAATCTGAGATTTTGATTGAGATTGAGAGTAGTTTCCCTATCATTTTATTTTAAAACACTTCAGACCAGATTCTGGCCTGACTAAATATGTGTACACAACTAATAAATGAGACACTGTATGTAATCCAGTGGTGTTTGCTACTAAAGTAAAGCAAACAGCACACACCACAATCTCATACTCAAAAATCAGTCAGCCAAATCAACAAGTCAAAGTCCAGGGTGTAGAATTGCATTCAGAGATATATTTTGAGGCCAATCTCAATGATGAGACACATGATGTAGACAAGATCCAGTAATGTTGACAAAAAAGGACATGACACTCAAAACCACCCAGCCTTAGTGGGTTGAGGGATGACACAGGGCAAGGAGAGGGAGGGGGGGGGGGGGGGTGACTGGTAGGCAGGCAGGCAGACAGACTCAGTGACAGTGGTGGCCAAAGCTGACTGGATGGAGGCTCAACACGCCCACCAGCACCACTGTGCTGTCCTCATGTGGGACACTTCTCACAATAGCAACATCTATCTGAGCACACTCATCATCAGGCAGGCAGTGTCCCTCGAATAATAAATATTAGTATTACAATTAAACTATGGTACCACTTCCTCTCTATTCAACAAACCAAACAAACTTGTTCCATTGACTAACACCAGCTATGTGTCACTACAATGAATGGTTCCAGATGAAAACAGGTTACTTCTTTCTAACGCAATCTCTGATCAGCCATCATCGGTGGCCAGAAATCAAATCTCTATTCCTGGGGTCAATGTTGGTCCCAGTCTTTCATTCAATGCCATCATTAAATGTGAACTAGAGAGATGGTGATTTTCTTAGTCATAACTTAATCAAAGATGGTGATTCAATGTATTGGTTGTGATATGAAAATAAATGTACACATAATACATTATGTAGGGAGGGAGGGGGGGAAACAACGATTGTGATACAGGCATTCGACATGAAAGCTTTCTGGGACTGACGACAGCTAGGGATTAAGTTGAAACCAGTGGGTCGTCATTATGTCATTATACTTATACTTAATACTACTACTTATGTTATGCTCTGCCTGAAGGGAGAAGGACCAATGCCACAAATGCCCCTAGCAGTCCCCTGTAATGCCCCCCCAGGTCTTATCACAAAGTCAATGTGATTTGTGACTCCACCCAGCTGTACATTGCCCACACACAGAACACACAAACATGGTAGTCTACGTCCCCTGCATGGACACTCCCAAGTAACAACAAAAGAAAAAGGGTAAAAGAGAGGGTAAAACAAACATCTGTATTAAAATTAAATGAATCTGTCTCAGGCCATATAGAGAAATATATGCCTTTGTGGAGTTATACCATCATTCACATAGCTCTTGATATGGTTGTTAACACACAAAAAGAAGAGATAATGAGCCAATGAGTGGCTTATACTTATATCATCCAAATAGCCCTCATTAACAACAAGTACATGGTGGTATACAGGTATATTCTAGTAGTAAGTCTTCATATGAAGAAACACTTGGTAGTAGAGATACTGACTCACTCCATACAGAGAGCATTACACTAAGGGGGTTGTAACAAATAGTGTGTCAACATTCAGCTCAGTTTATCAGTACACTTACATATTATTATATTATTACTAACTGACAAGATTATTCCTAAAACAAAAGCTTTAACTTTGTCATCCATAAAAGAACTTACTACCTAAAGCGTAATTTGAAAAAGGTTTTTATGAATCCATTATCTGGTCATACTACTTATAGTTATAGTCAATGGGTGACCTTGGAATGACAATAAAAGTAAAAGAGTTGAAGTATTCAAATTGATAAACTAACACTGTCCTATCTAAATGCTAGCAGCGATAATGGTAATAATTAGTAGTAACAACTTTCAATAATAATGCACAATACAATCAGTGTACATCAAATTTACACAAAACAAGAAATAGAACAAACATGCTCTTCGTGAGGAACAGTAATTACGTCAAACACAAACCGTAGTAAGGCTCAAGAAACATATAGTTCAAGGGAATCATTATGGTTTAAAAGCTCTTGCAAAAATACAACCAATGCTCAGTGTACAACAGTGAAAGTATGGTGACAATGGCCATGCCAGAGTCAAAGGTTAGGGCCAACACTACAGTCCAGTTAGGAGAGAACAATGCCAATCAAATGACACAAAAATGGTCAGTCACCATGAACAATAATAATAATAACAGGTTTAGGATCAAACAGGACCAGAAAACAAAACCACAACAAATTTAATAAACAAAAAAAAGATTGACAAGAAATTCTCTCCAGTACACCAAATTAAAGTCCCTTTGAGAAAGCAATTTATGAAGAGGAAAAAATGTATGACAAAAAAAAGTGAAGAAAAATGTGTGCTGATGGACACTGTCAAAACAAAGAATGAAGAGAGCAAGTTAGTGTGTTGACTTGACGGGTTGCTTGAGTAGGAGTAGTACATTTGTCCAACATTCCAACAATTCAATATGGAACTCACAAAGGAAATTGAATAAAATAAAAGGTGCTCAAGTAATGTGACATATGAACGGATCTTTCTCCTAACAACAGGCAAGGGTGAACAAAATACAATATATGAAGAGTGCACAATTTGGTGAACTACACGAATGACAATGGGAATTCCTGCAAAGATTATTCACCCATACTAATCTTCTCAATACAAGTACAAGATGTTGATGGTCCAAAAACAATTAGAAAACTTACAAATTACTTTACAGAAATAGTACACAACAAAATGCACTAAAATCATCTGTGAAACAAAGAATATAACAGTAGAGAGCAAACCAGATGAGTACATTGTAACAACTAGTGTTGAGTCAACAGCATTCCTGACCTTACACTTACAGAGAGATGAGCTGATGACTGATATGTTCTTTTGGTGTGACACAATTCTAGGAATATCAAAAGATTCAATGCTGGCATGAACACAGTTTGTAAATGAGAAGGAAAGATGAAAAAATGCAGGTATTAATATTAATAGTGTTATTATCATGTGTAATCTGCTCCAGTGTTTATTATACGGCAAGACTAATCTTAGAGAATGTGTTAGTGCTACTGGCAAAGCCAACTGCTGGCCATGGCCCAGGTGTAGATAGTAGAAGTTTTCATTTCCACAGTGTGAAGTGTGACCATTCAACGGATGACAAACTTAACCTATCTAGGACAACAATTCAAATGCCGTATGATGAATCATTGAGGCGTGACAATCTTGAACCATGGCAAACTGAAGGAGAGGTTGCCCAAGGCAAAGAGTGTAAGCTGAACAGGATGGGGATGTGGAACCCAGTCTGGAGAAATGACCCTTGCTTGTTACATCATGTATGTAGTAGTAGTAATATATCACAATGCCACTATTCCGAGGTGATGTCGCCCTACACGGTAGTAGTAGTAGTATCAAACAACAGGCATGCACTATGTCACTGTACAATTGGGCTTTCAATTATGTGAAGAAAACAAAGAATGCTATACATGGCTTTTATAATCTGTACTTAAAGTAATACTTGACCATTACATTCAAAGGTGTTTTAATGTACAACAGCAAAATCATAAAACAACTTCTTATTATTGAGGAATTCTAAAAAAAGACAACCAGATCAGGCAGTGTTTTTCATGGTATACAATTGACAAGGTTTTATGGAGATGACAAAATATCAACAGTTCTCAAACAATAAACACATCCATCTTATATACATTTTGTCATTTAGACCAAGCAAATTTTTACAATCCCTGACAGTATTGAAATGGGTTCATAACAACAGCCATTAAAACACAAGCTTTTGTCCAATAAAATGTCGCTCAACAGAAATATACACAGAGAAACGCAAAATTTTACCAAACAAAAAGTGATGCTGAGATGTTGATGCAAGTAATTAAATGTAAAAGTTAAGACTGAACTGTACAATAGAGAGCTGAGTTAACAATGGTGGATTACCTACTGTGATGAAACACTTTTACAAGAAACAAAAAAGACTAAAAACTTGATGTCAATGCATTTGGGTATAATAAAACATAGTATGTGTCTTTTAGATGCAATTTGAATGGATTCATTTAAATTTAAGACTGATAGGATGAAAGAATACCAGTACTAAAATGGATAAAAGATGATGTATGTGTCCCCATTGCAACACTTTTGCAATCTGATAAAAAAAGAACAAAAACCCAATAACAGCTGAGGCTCATTTGTTCATGTTTTACATCATGTTTATACTTTGTCATGCAGTGAAACTGTGTCACTGTAGATCCAGTCACACAATACTAACAGTCTCAGAGATAAACAAAGAATATGATTACACTAAAATTAATTGACACATCTGAAAGCACACAAATTCAACATGTATGGATGAATGCAAGAATGCAAGCAGAAAAAAAAAGGATCCAAAGTTCAGATTCTGTCCTACATTAAATTAAATGACAAATCATTGAAAGGGAAACAATTTGAAAGAAATGTCAACAATCTAGCTTCATCAGAGTGCATGTAAAAACAATGAATACTTTAACCTGATTGCAAATCAGGAGTGAAAACATGAGGCAATTACAACAGACCAAAATTAAATTGCCCCATTTAAAAAGGATATTAATTTTATATTAAAATGAATTTACAAGTAAATCATACTGAACTCTAGATTGGTAAATTTTTTACACACCTTGTAAAAACTATTTCATTTGGTGAGTACTTGAGTAGATTATGAGTCATACAAAGCAATGAAGAAATTTTTTGTAGATGGCTCCCTAATTTTTACATAAATAAACTATTCAACGAAACATGGCGGTAACTACTCGTATACATGACTATGACGTAAAAATATAAAAAGTGATGTGGTTAAGAGCTCCTAGTCCTAGTCAAGATAATACAATTGGTACAGCAACATGACAAAACAACTAAAAGAACAAGTACAAGTGATGCTAACCATTTGACCAACAATCAACATGCAGAGATCTTAAAAATTTGCTGTCAAAACTTGGAACATCATGTACAACAGCCGGGGTTTAGTTCCTCTCCATAAAACAAAGTAATTATATGCACATGAAAGCACCATTCCATACTCTTGTGTAGAAACAAGGTTGTGATTAAATGTCTTTTAATGAAGTCGTAAAATGTAAAATAAAAAAAAAAAGTGTCTCCAAGGGTCAAATAGTAATTTATTACTATTCCTCAAATCAAACCGCCCCGTCAATTGATCAAATCTTTCTTTCATACAGTCAGGACTTCAATGTGGGATCTAATGTACTTGGATAAACAACCAAATAGCATTAAACATCACTGCCGTTAAGAATGAGCACCGTAAAAATACAACTGAGGACCCCAATATTCTAACGAAATTTGGTCAGGTTTTAATGAAATTATGGACTTCCAGCCATGCATTACCATTACATCCAAATAACATTGCTTTTTTTTCTCCACGGCAGCCTCAGGTTTCAATGATGCTCGATCTAACCAGTGGTTTGGTCCCTACTACTACTCCACATTCCCCAGACACTAGAGGGTCCCCCCCCGTCCAGCTCACATTCACTCACACCATTGGTGGTCCCCATTGAGTAGTACAAGTATCAGCACAATGAATGAATGAACATGCCACCATGCCCCAATAAATCTTTGGCCAGTCTTGGTCTCTGATGTACTAGTAGTAGCAGCCACAAGAAACACAGTATGGATCATCAAAACTTTTACACAAAATATTTGCACACTTGACACAATTTCAAGATGCAGATTGTCCAAATGAATAACGTTCTGCTGTTTTTCTCACCAAAGAAAATAAATGAAAGCTGCTCCACAGTAACGTTGACATTAGTTGATACTTGATGACAATGGCTATTACCGTGAACAGCATGAAGATATTATAATTAAATCTATTGTGATCGATTGGCTTTCATGTACAACTCCAGTCATGACTGTTCTACATAAATTATCGGAAACGGAATGGCAAACAATAAATAAGACTGTAGAAAATTATTGTCTAGGATGAACAGTGCACTACATTACTACCAAATGATCATACTCCAGGTGCTGCCTAAGTTTTCTTCTCTTAGCTATCAACACAAAATGCACAAACTCCTAAAAAATTAAAGAAAAAAAGACTGCACTTCCTTAATTGGCATTCAAGTTTTTTTGGAAAACGTTACTCTTGGATACAAAAAAATAATGTGTGAGTGAACGAACAGAGATGTTCCTTAGAGCAAAGCCAACAGGGAATGCTGAATAAGAACAGATCTCACAAGTTCATATTGTCAGCTACAGCAGTAGGGACAAAAATCAAGCCAGAGGGATGCGTCTCAATATGCCCATTTCAAACTTATTGAGAATTCAAGATTAGAACACTCTGAATTAGCACGCACAACAAAACCACATGGAATTTAGCACATATTTCACAAGTAATCAATGGAGAAAAAACAAACAACCACACATAAGAGGGCCATCCGTGTGTCCAGCAAAGCTGACAAGAAAGCAAAACAAAATACAACCCGACATTCTTTGTCAATAGTTCCTGTACATCACAAGCAAGTAATCAATAAAAATCTCATTTCTCAGATCCATGATACATATACTTTGAAATCTTTAAAAGGGTTATTTTGCGCTGATCATCCATTTAAGACAAAGATGATTATAGTGAAAGCATTAAAAATAATTCCTGTTAGAAACAGATATTCCCCTCTTGGTAAAACAATGCTCATTTGTTTTTTACACAAAGATCCCATGTCATACATCGCAATAATGTACACAACAAAACTTTGCAAGTTGACAATACTTGACACAAACTGCCCGATTCAACTTATACAAGAAAAAACCCCAGCCAACTTCATAATGAACTCAATGCCAATGAGGGCTGTGGCGATGAATGACAACTATCACAACAACCATGCCAGGGATGGGTGGCTAGGAATTCTACTTCAACTCCTTCACAGGACTCTGCCTGCTGTTACGGCCACCGGCTCGGCTTCCCTGAAACTTCCCACCAGAGTTGCTGCCGTTGTTGCTATTGCTGTTGATCTTCCCGCTGCCAGCATTGCCATTGCTGCTGCTGCTGGTAGGGGTTGTGGTGCTGCTCATCCCTGCTGACGACTGCGGTGGAGGTGGGCCTTGTGGGGGCGGGGGGAGTGAAGTTGGATCCCCTGGCGGGTGAGAGAATGCTGGCCCTCCCCCCTGCATGTGGGGAGGGAGGGGTGGGGGATGCTGCATTTGCTGCTGAATCTGCTCTGGGGTAGGCGAGCCCTGTGACATGGTAGCAGGAGGACCCCCGGACAACTTGCTAGGTGAGCCTGAACGCTCCCCATAGGAAAAGCCGTTGGTGCCTTCATCATGGCCATAGCCATTAAGGTAGCCATTCTGGTAGTATCCGGGTCCCCCGTGGTGGTTGCTGTGTGCAGGGTGGTGGGAGCTGTGGTGATTCTGGTGATGGCCCCCGTGATGGTGTGACGAGCCAGTGCGGTGCTGAGGGAACCCCCCATTGCCACCCGCTGGAAGATGGTGGTTGGAATTGACAGCAGTGCCATTGGTGACAAAGGTGCTCTTACCTCCAGTACTCTTCCCATAAGAGTGGAAACCCCGACCCTTGTGGTGGTGCTGCGCGTGATGCACAGAGTGGCCATTGGCTCCATTCGCACCTGGCTGCTTTCCCTTGCCACGAGGTGAGCCGTCGAAGCTGGTCGGTGGAGAGCTGGACATGGAGACAGCGTTGGTGCCATTCATCCTGACAGCCATGGTGATGCCACTGGGGGAGCCGTCAGAGTAGGGAGGACTCAAGATGTGCATCTCAGTGGAGTGGATGGGGTGGATGACCACCGTCTGCTTCTTGATGTACAGCTCCCTGGCACTCTCGATCAGGTCCTCGATGTCCATGTTGTCTGTCTTGTTGTGCAGGTTGCCGGAGGTCTGGTCCTTCTTGGCTACAGTGTGGTACGAACATTTTAAGTCACCAATCCTGGAGGGAAGGGAAAACAAAGGGATAAAGGTTTACTAGCTGCTTCTGACATGGTCAATCTGTGGATTTCCTGGAACAATAAACACAGTAATAATACAAAAAAAAGAGCTGTCTAAAAATGTGTTTAATGAAAGTACTTAACTTTAGCACAAGAAATACTTGGCACATACCCATTTTCATGTCCTCACAAATGTCCAGAACTTATGTTAAAAAAAATAAAGTAATACAAAGATATGAATTATGAGCCTGTCTCAAAAGGCGCCAACAAAAATGGGACAAATTTGGTCAAAATTCAGATAGTTTGAAAGACGAAAATGCGATGGATTTGCTTTTTCCTGGAGCTCTATGGATTGTGGCAATCGTGACGCTAACAAAAATAAGCATGCATGAAACACTAGTAGACGGTTGCCTTGCTTTTTTAATGCCCATTTACTACTAAATGTTGGACTAAACTTTGCTTTCAATAGGCCCAACAAAAAAATGGACATGATTGTCAACAAAATGTTGAATATTTTTGTCAGGTCACGACCGCCACTAAATGGGATATGAAAAGTTCCTTTTAAGAAAACAGAGGGCAGCTATGTTACTACATGTGAGTTGTAACAACTCAAAAAGTCTCTACCAGTTTATTTGCCAAGTTATATGGATGAACTCAATAAATTAGGGCTCTTTCACCCGTTTTTGACCACACACCCGTTTTTTGAGCCAGGCCTAAGCTCTCTCAATCTCAGACATTGGCTCTAACTCTAAGCTTGCAAACTTCTGTAGAAAAACAAGCACTTTCCCTGCCACAGAAGAAAAACATTCAAAGAGATTCACATTATCACAATTATTGAGAAATGTTCAAAACAGTTTGAGCCATGCATCAGAAAGCCCTAGTACTTACTTGCAGATGACTTCCTTAGGGTCCACCCACAGAGTCAGCTCAATAGGCAGGTTGAAGTCTGCGCAGTTGACGCCAACATCCAGGCACACCTTCTCCAGAATTGGGTCTAGGGCCTCCTCTGGACACACCCGGATGCATCGGTACGCCTGGCCCTTGGTAGGACATGTCTCATGCCAGTGGTCGCGGAACCTCTCCTCTAAAACATCAGATAGGTGCTTGTTGAACTCACTCACTTTCTCCTTGCTGACTGAGTCATTGACCAAAAAGATCCGCGAGATGAACTCAGCAGCAGCATTTATTTCCTCTTTCATCTCACCCAGGAGACGCTAGTGTCCAGTAAGGGGAGAAAAGAAAAAAAAACAATGATGTAGTAAAGGACGACAGGATCTTCTTATACTTTCTTCCGGCTATCTGAGACGGGTGTGACGATTTGCTGCAACACTTGGTAAATCCACTTTCGCTGATGGAGGAGGGTAATGCTTAAACAAGCTAATCTGACTAAAAGGTCCGGTTGCTTGCTTGTCGAGAATTATGTTGTTACGCCAATGCTGAGCACCCACGCTTGCCAGGGCACATGTGGGCTCTCCTTCTGAGCTTGTGTTCCCACTTAGTAAAGAGACAGGCGATTCCAAGGCTAGCATGAAGACGGCTGGACAGACATTGGCTCCATCAAAGCGGCGACCACTGGCACGCTCTCAGGCGAAAAAACAAATCTGAAAACAAGAATGACATAATAATAATAATAGCAATGAAATAGATAGGTGTGAAATATTATTCCAGAGAGGAAATATGGAAAATTAAGATTTAAGATCTATATGCAACATGTAATTAATGTAAAATAAAGAATGAGGAACAGGATCGATGTTGGGTAAAATTGAGTGTATGTAGGCTGAGAGAATGAAAAAAAATGCGACAATGTTATAGTAGTATTAGTAAACTATTTGGATTTTGGTCTATAGCCTAGTTGTCTAGGGAGACCAGGGTTTTGTTGCTTGAGTGTGAGTAGTAAAAAAGTTGTCTCGAGAGACCAGTCTTGGTGTGTGAGTGTGCAGTATAACAAGTTGTCTAAGGACACCAGCATAGTAAACAAAAAAGTGTCTCAGGAGACCAGGGATTTAGTGTGTGTAGTAGTAGAAAGTTGTCTAGGGATTGTAGTGTGTACAGTGCAATCTCTATCTCTCTATAGTTAGCAAGATCGACAAATTCAAAGCGACAGCCAAGATGGTATGTATTCCTTGTAATATGAAAACTGAAACGCATGTTTTTTCGGAAGCTTTAAATAAAATCATGTGGGTGTTGGAAATCGTACAGCGACATCAGTATTATTATCAATGATCAGCAACTTCAATGCGACAGTCAAGATGGTATAATAATATCTCTTCTTCTTCCGTCAAGTGACAACAGTCAACAAGCTGATCATTCTGAATCTGTCACTGTGGGGTGGGGTGTGTTGTGTATCAGTATGGGGGTGATAGTGATACTCATACCACCCACCATACATACTGATAGGGTTTCATTTCAAATTTTGCCTGGACAGCGAGTGGCCACCATCATGATCATGACTTTTTTGACTGGCCTACTACTAGTTTCAACAAACTGCCATGGGATCTTTATCTAACATGCGCAACATGCACACAGTCACAGGACCTCCGAGTTTATTCTAGTCTATTGTCCTTATAATTATAATCCGAGACTAGAGGTGCTAGATCTACTAGATCTCATCATTATCAAGGCAAGAAGAGTGAGAGGGGGGGTTGAAGTGAGTAGGCCTACAAAACAGATAGATAGATATCTAGATTCTAGAGATCTAACAACTTTGAACCTTGATTGAGCTGGGTGAGTTTGAACCTACGACCCCACCCCCCAATGCGAATGTGGTCAACAACTTGGTGTTGTTGTTAATGTTCTGTACTGTCACTGTAAAAACTGTTGTTGTCTGAACCGACGCTTACTGATACTGCTAACTTTTATTAACAACACACCCATGTGAATGTGCTATTATTACTGTTACTGTAATACTGTTACAGCGAGCATGGATTAGTAAACCACAATCAAAGATAGTCTAGATCTTGAATCTAGGTCTAACTTACAGACAGAACGAACAGCTTTGACTGCTTTGAGTATAGTATAGTATAGTAGGAGAGGTTTGTTGATGGTACGGATGGTACCACTACCACAACCAGTACCACACTTTCAGCTCTCCTCTGAAAGTGAAAGGAAGGATCTTTCTTAGTAGTAGAGGAGAGGATCATCAAGTCCTTCTTAGTCTTCGAGATCTTTACGAAGAACAGAAAGGTAACCAATGTTCAATGACCAAAGCACCTGTGGGATGGTTGGTCTTCTGGACTTTGCGTTGATGAAGTACAGAGTCACAGTGAACAAGCCAGGCCAAGGCCGATCGACAACAGTGAACATCAACAAAGACTGCGCAGATGATAAAAATAGAACCCGACGGCCATGACAGATGTGAAGAATCTTAGACTTGGTTAACCACTTCTGTTGGTTGAATTTGGACAACAAACAAAGAAAAAAATAAGTGTCGAGAATAAATTCAATACAATGAACTGAAATCCAAAACAAAAACACCAGACCTACCTTCAATAACAGACAGAAATCGATCAGTTTGATCACAATGCTTCTTCGCTCCCACAAGGAATGTTTTGCTCATTACCCTATCCATCGTCCAATCAAATTGGTGCGATGAAGGAAAGCGCCATCTGTAGCTAAAAAATCAAGGTCAAAGAGTTATCTACCATGCTTTTACTTCCGTAACTATACAATTCGGATTAAAAGTTAATTATTTCCCCACACAATGAAACACTACTGAAAACACTGCTTTTGTGTATTTTGTGACTTGTAAAGAAACCATAGCAGCATTGCCACTTTTTGTATGATATTAAAACTAGAAGAAAAGAGTAGGCCTACTTATTTTCAATCTTCAAAAATGGAGAGTTGCCTGAAGACAGAATTTCTTTGATCAAAGGCAAACATGTTATTGTTTGGGCACCAGGATATGTTTTCGGTAGACCTACATGTAGTCCTACAGGTATTTACTGATAGACTTGGTATAGGTCTGAGGCCAAAGGGTGTTTTGACAGCTTGGGGTCTAACAAGAAAAGAGTTATATTGTGATACGAACAGGCAAAGTTTGCCTATATCAAACCGAATGTGATAGCCTACATGGTGTGTGTGTGTATTATTTCATGTGTCAATGCTGCACTGTAAAGTTAAAGTTAAGTAGCTCGATGACCAAAAGTGCAATTTGTGGTTTTAATTTCATCATTTTTACATCTCTGGTAGGGACTGATCCTCTTTCATTGATAGGCCAACATCCTTGATTTATCGTGAAACTTTAGCAAATAAACACCTGTAGGTTGTAATGACTTTGACAAATCAAGGCGCATCAAAACCACAACTACTTACAACAACCAACATGGAAACAGTTATAAACAAATCCTCAAAGCCAACTCAAAAGAAGAGTGGGTAACTAGGTAAGAGGGGACACTGGCAGAGGTGTTTACAAGTAGGAGACAAAATTAACCACCTCACTAGAGAGTACTCCACCATCTTCAGGCTCAGGAACCAGCACCTCAACAGAATAAACCCAAAAGCACGGCCCAGCATACGCCCTACACAATTTCCCCTATGAAAACATTAAACACCATCTTTGTTACTGTCCTCACCTCTCGGACCTCCGTGGACTTCTATTTCCTAAATCCCCCACTATAGAAAACACACTCTAGGGGCCTACACTAATCTCCCACAACTGAAGAAAACCTGCAGTTTCCACTAGGCCCTACATGGCATTGGACAGAAGTGCGAAGGCCCATACGTCGTTGGATCACTGAAGAATAAGTTATCATCACGGCACCAGGTGTCTTTCAAACCGCTCAACAACTTATCTTTCGTAGAGAAAAAATGAACCCCACATGCATACCTAACATTGTAGACTTACAAGTGAACGTAGCCTAGCTATAAAAAGAAAAGAAGCTAGAGTCTTATTCAGCTTCAATCGGCCTATCCGGTACCTAGGAGGATTGTTTACATCCATTACGCTACCTCGTGAAAATACCCAATTCAGGCCTGAGTTCGAAAATAATATGTAGGCCCTACTTCACGTTGAAACCGCGTGAGACAAGACCAAGAGAAATAACTCTTTACTACATGTTCACTAGAAATCTGCGAGAGATTTTACACAGCTATTTCCCTTGGACTGGTCTTCTTTATTCAGCACTTTGGACCCGGTTTGGACCCGGTTGTAACAATAAGTAGGCCCATTGGGTAGGCATAGTAATACAGAAATGAAAATATCGACACACTTTAACATCATGAATACTCAACATAGATCATTAAAAAGAAACACCAAAAATGAAAGGAATGGAGAAAGAGACTGAAAGAAAGACTCAAACAAACCAATCCAAAGCAAACACAATAATATTGTAGTAGACAACAAGAACAACCCTGAATTACATTACTTTATTAACAGTTCATTCTAATTGCCATTGATTAACGATAGTGGTTTTAATTAAATTTCAACAGTGTTTTTAATGCATTAAGAACGAAAAACTGAAAAAGACTTAGACTAGGCAAAATTGCAACTGACCCACTTTGGAATCTTTGTAACTCTGGCTCATAGAGATGCACCTAATTAATATACCGCTCTGGCTATCATGTTATCATGAAATGAAAAAAAAACGAGCTAACGGGTTTTACTGCAAATACCACAATTACATTTTGGCCTAAGTCAGTAAATATAGCCTATTATTATTATGGCCTGGCGTTATTAGGTGTATCTCTATGACTAAGTCAGAGATAGGCCAGATGGCTTTCAAAATCATTTTGGCTTTGTCGGGTCGGGTTGGCGGCCCGGGGGCCGGGGGTGGGGGGGGGGTATTATAGGGGGGATGGGTTGGGACTATGTGTGTGTGCGTGTGTGTGTGTGTGTGTGTGTGTGTGTTTGTGTGTTTGTGTGTGT
>JAUELK010292428.1:0-14617 GCA_031471215.1 Gastropteron pacificum | reverse complement strand
TTAACAACATTGTAAGACTAAGACTAAACAAGTCTAACAGAATGAGTTCCCTTAGTTTATAGCTCAATATATTACAGATTGCACATTTTCTTAGTTTCTGTGTGTGTGTGTGTGTTTTCAGAGTTCACTTTGCAGGCACAGAGACAGCCACTGTGTGGTGTGGTTTCATGAATGGTGCTGTACAGTCTGGCTTTAGGGCTGCCACAGAGGTGAGTGACTTACCAATGTCTTTTCTCCTTCCTGCTCTAAGGTATCGAATAAACTGGGGGTGGTGGTTTACGTCACGGGTTGGTAAAGGGTCTACTCTCTGATGCCTGCTGGCTTCGTACTTGCTGTGGTTTGCAATTTCAGCCGTATTATTAGGAAAAACATACTTTTCAGGGTACGGAAAAAAGAAGTAGGTCTATCGAAGGGCTAAAATAAGTAAAACATTGGGTGGGGGTGGATGGAATAAGGAACAGGATAGTGCTCTAAGTTCACAAGAAAGAGTAAACAGGCAGGACATTTATCTGATACCTTAGAGTAGAACACCGATCTTAGCTTTGAAAAAAAGAAAATAACCTTCAGAAAACCAGAAATGAAATATGGATTTTTTAAACAATTAGTTCTTGCAATGGTTTATGTCTAAATTCTTCAGAAGGGAACATAATTTATTCATAAAATTAATCTTTACGGAGTAGGTTTATCTTGTAAACGACACAGTAATATATTTGTATTTTTGAAAAGAATGAAAGGAAAAAGTAAAGTAGAAAATAAGACAGAGCAATGTAGTTTGAACTTTCTGTGTATGAGTATGATGATCTTTACCACATATTTATTAATCTTTTACTTTCCAGGTACTTTACCACTTGCGTCCACTGATTGTGGCCAGTCCAGACCCAGACTTGAAGTCCGAGGACGACAAGGTGGCCAGTGGTCAAGCCCCAAGGTCCTGGCTCACCTGGACAGCTTTAGGCGTGGGATGTGCCTGCGCAGTTTACGTCTTCTCTAAAACCGCAAGGCTCTCCGACAGTAACACTTTTGTGAAGAATGTTCAGTTGATACTTTTGAAGAAATAACAAAAGTCCTTCTTAAAGATGCTGCTGGTTATGAACGGTTAAGAAGCTTTACTGTTGGAGAAGAAAATCAACAACTTCATTTTGACAGCGTAGTTTAACTCTTTTACACTAAAGCCCACAAGTATACACATGAACCTTAAATGGCTCTGTTCTAGGACACTTTTTAAAATCTAGATTGTTGATCAAGAATAGGGCCTGAGCCACAAAGGTAGCCTTTTCTTTTGAAGAGCATTTTTTTTTCTAAACATGGTTTCTTTAGCTAGACATTCAGCCAGTCTCCTTGAACTGTGCTCTTTCCATATTCTATTCTGTTTTTGTTAGCAGGATTGTGTAGAAGGACTCGCTGATGCTAAAATGTACTCTTATGTAAACTCTTTTCTTTTTTTTTTACAAAACATGGTGTGCTATTAGTGCTATGATTGATATTGAAATCAAACAATATTAGAACTGTAAGACACAGAACAATATGCAGAAAGTTCCGTCCGCAGAACTATAGAGATACATGTTTATTTCTGTCCGAGAATTACATCTTACATTTGAATTATAACAAAAATGACATGCCAAGTGTTTCATTGTTCACATTGTTGTGATTTGGTGTCCATTGTAATGTATGTTTTTGTTTAAGAAATCCCATGACTGTTTGAAAATGATTGAAAGTTATTCTTCCAAGATTTCTAAAGTTCTGTCAGAGTAAGCTTCTGAACATTCAGTTGTGAATAAAGTATCTATGTCTCTCATGTGAAAATATGACTATCCAGTTAAGAAAAGGTGCATTGATCTCATTTAACTGTTGACTCCTCTATATTGTATATATTATATTTCATGGTAAAGGGATTATGTGAAGCCTTCGTATTATTATACTTTTACACAT
The DNA here is from genome assembly GCA_031471215.1 of Gastropteron pacificum. Taxonomy (NCBI): domain Eukaryota; kingdom Metazoa; phylum Mollusca; class Gastropoda; order Cephalaspidea; family Gastropteridae; genus Gastropteron; species Gastropteron pacificum. The sequence continues at coordinate 12,688 of JAUELK010292428.1, read as the reverse complement.
CATACTTGTATACACTTAGATATATCCTTGTTTGTACTTAACTTGTACTTTCATGGAATTTGTCAATGTGGGAACCACTAAAAAATACTTTTGTGTGTGTGCGTTATCAATACAACTAAAATCTGAATGATTGTTTCCCACAAGTTTTAGATCTATATGGGCCGATTTACATTTGGAAGTGTGAAGAACATTTTTAAAAAAATCATTTGAACAAATTTGATTTTTCAACTGGAGTTGAAGGATTTTTAAAATTTAGGGTTAACTCATATGAATGAAATACCCAGTACATTTAATACTTTTAGTAAGCAGAGGTGATGGATTTCATTTATACTGTTTTCTTTCTGTGCATTATTAGATATTTATGCACAATAATTGATTTTGATTGGAAGAAATTGTGAAATAAGATGAGATAAACTTTATTTTTTCGGATGTATTACTAGTATTACATTACAAAATGCAATGAATTGTGGAAGAATGCGAATACTTAAGTACATGTATGTCATTGATCAATGAAAGCAGACTGTGGTATGTCACTTGTTGATATTCATTTTACAGTGTGGACTCGATAACTTGAATGCAGTATTTCTAGAAGACAATTCACAGTCCCTATTTGTTCTTCTATTCATTCTTTGCATTACGATTATGACCTAATGCAAAGTCAAACTGAACTAAAAATTGATGGACTGATAAGCCAAAGTTATCTTTGATAATTCAAATACCCTTGCGTGGCGGCATAACTTCATCTGAGCACGAGCACATAGCCTGGTTCTGCCCCATTTCTTCACACTCCTCCCCCCTTTAGTTTATAATATGGACTCATGACGTTAAAGATAAAACTTGATAGGCCTCACCCACAATTCATTGTGTGCAGAATGCACAAACTGTAGCTCTGTCTTTGCACTTTACTTGCTCTAGTTGCACCCCTCTTTCCTTTCTTTTTTTTTGAAACGCACACACAGCCTGATTATTGATGGGTTCAAAAGCTGACCTGATTGGGACCTATCAGATGACATGATATTGCATCTTGGTTTGATTTCGTAGACTAGATCTAGCCCGGACCAATGATGACAACCGACGATTAGCTAGCAAAATGTCTGAGAAAACGAAACTTAAATGTCTAACACAGTTATTCCCCTTTACTTGTGAACCTTGACGGACCTGTTATACCTGAAAGTTGTTGCTCAAAGACTCAACATTTCGAGTGAAGTACATTTCGCAGCCCCATGAATTTGGAGTTATCGAGTCCACACTGTACTCATAGTACACAAATGTTAGAGATCCTGTTTACATTTTTGTTGATTTATACATATATACCCTTTTAGTGATGTTATATGTACACATGGTTATTCTTTCAAAATTATCCAAGTACTGTAAAGAAGTAGGCAATTAATGTTGTTGTTGTACAGATTGTGGACAAACTTCATGTACTTCTCAGTTTTGGGTATTAATAATTATAACATTTACATTTGTAACTGTGGATACTTCACAATGCTTGTAGTGCAAGTTGTTGTATAAGGTAGCCAACATGTTTCACTATATAGGTAAACTGAGAAAGAGCGTGTCTAAGTATACATTTCTACTTTTACATCTTTTGGGAAGGCTTTAGGTTTAGACTCTAGTCAAATAGTAACGTTTGATTTCATGAATTTTCGTTGTGCCATATTTCATATCCGCCTGTATTTCAATGAATGGTTACCTTTCTGTGATGTTTCCAGTAATGGAAAGAAGACAGATTTTGCTCTCAGATTCAGATTGCATTGTGCTGGTCACCATTTTAATTAAATAAAAAATAATGTCCATCTGATTTGATTGATTTTACCCGTGGCATAGTTGTTTTGTTTTCTTTGGTTTTGAAGCAGTTTGCAGTTCTCACTATTAATTTTTCATTTCATTCCTATATATCTTCCTGATGTTAAGTCTGTACTGTCTGCCTCTACTCAGCTTTTTTACTTTTGTTAATACATTGCCTACTAGTCATACTAATGATTATTGTCTTTTCTTTTCTTTTTTTTACATTTTTTAAAATTTCACTTCGGTTTGTACATTAACAAATTGTTATTCCATTGTAATTTATTGTACCTTTAGTGTAGGGGAAAATAGGCTCCTGATGTTGTGAGAAGACTTGATTGCTGTTGTTTGATACAATATCATCCTCCCAAAGATGTGTTTTTGTACAGTAGTAGTATTTGGTGAATGGAAGTAATAGGCAGTTGAAAATATCTTCCAAATAAAGATGTTGTTGAGCATGCAGGCCTAGTCGTTGCTCCAAGTGTTCAGAGAGATTGATGTGGTTTTATAGACCACACAGTTGTTGTCAATAGCAATAAAACACAAGTTCTCTGCACAATCAATGTCATCATATTTGTTGTTGTTGTTGTTGTGAAAGTTTGGAATATGAGTTACTAATATCATTCAATGGAGTGGCTTTGTCTTCACCATTGATCTCTGATTACGATAACAATAATAATAATAGTCTGAAGAGTCAGTCACAGCTTGTAATTGAACAGAAATAACACTCTCCTCAGCCAAGTACATGTATTTCTTGCATTTATTTGACATCTTCTATAATAATAAGAAACAGGTTTTAAAAAGAATGTGAAGAAAGTGTTCCATCACTTCATCAACTACACAAAAAAAGTGTTTGCCAAAATGAAGCCCTTGTGCCTCTTAAATTGAAACAAATGAGAGACAAATGCAACAGTTCTTCAGACTTGATTCAGCTACACGCCAAGTTAATTTGATGATACCCTTAACAACAAAATTAGTGTTATTCAGTTCCATCAGAAACTGTCTATAGACAGAAGACTTAAGATCGATTATCTGCCAGGAATCCTAATGGCCCATTTACACACAGGGTCCAATCATATGAGATCGGCACGTAGGGACGTCACCCGTCCCGCGAGCACGTAGGGTTTGCCCCTTGGGTCCGTCACGTACGATCGTCCTTTCCGACTGTTGCATTTACATGCAACGTTCGGTCTGCTGACTCGCGGTTGCTTGTTCTTCGTCCAAAATGGCAGACGACACTCTTGATGAAGCGCTAGCTGTGTGTGCGATTGTTATTATTAAAACCATGCAATAAAAAGCAACGAGCACGCGATGATATTATTAATTCGCATACGCTGATTACGAATATGAACTTAGATTTTGATTTTGATCACAAAATTCAAGCAGTGCTTGATATCCTGGATCGGACTGTAGGGACGTGAAATTGTCACCAAGGGACGGGGAGATATCCCTCGATACCATGGATCGGTCCGCCGTGACAGGCGATCGGACTGCGAGGGTCCGTCCCGCCAGACCAATCCCTGCGTGTAAATGGGTCATAACAGTTACATATTTACTCACTACATTCCTTCCATCTACACAGAGCATTTTAACAAATGATGCATACCTACTGAAATGTTTCTTCAGACAAGACAAATTCAATTATGATGTAATGAAAAGTAATATCTCCTCAAGTATTTCATACAGGCAAGTACTACTACTACACAAAGAACACAGACACTTGCTATGGGTTAACGTTTTGTTTTATTTGTAATTGTGTGTAACAAAATAACTTTAACATTTCCTCTGAGATTTGATGAGTTCTTAAAGCTTCAGCCATTCACAAAAAACAGACAAGTCAACTTGTCAGGTCTAACCAACAACAGCAAACTTTCCCCATGCCAATATGATGTGAGTAAACCATCTCAGCAGCAAAGTCAATTCTACAGACAACTACTTGGTCATCATACAAATACAAGAAAAATTGTATCTCAACAACTCTACAAGCAATGTACCAACACAGCAGTGCAAAAGTAATTATTCATCCTCCTTTATCCAGCTTTCAATGTATCCTGAAGTGCATTAGAAAATTCAATACAGAACAAAGTGTAGTATGAACTACCAAGAGAAAATCAATATATGGCTTGAATACAGATATATAGATACAATCACTAATACGGTACCAAAGATTATGTCAGTGGCTCCAAAGGAGATTTAAGAAGTTGCCAGTGCAAAACATTTCTCTGCCACTATCCTCGGATTGCAGCACTATGTTCCACAAGGAACTAAGAGGCATTATAAATATAGGTCATCCTTGGATCAACTTTAGTTTTCCCATACTAGCCAACTAAGAAAAGTCTCTGAGAATCTTGCAGCATCACTATGCATAGGTTGAGAACCACTGGGTTGTGCTGTAGTTGTAGTTGTAGTCTTCAAAGCAATATCACAAGAAACACACTGATGGCAAGGTAGAACATTATTACACTGTGTGGAGAAACAACGGTTACATAATTGGTACTGTCCAGTGAGCAAATATGTATTGTCCGTATAAAAAAATATCTTATGATCATTGTTCAATAATGTTGCATGTTAATACTACAGTAGTTATTTTCTGAGTAACAATGAACAATGATTATGATATGAATTAAAGCAGTATATTGAATACAGTATTGAAAAGAGGTGTGTAAATTTATCAGACAAATTAAGTGCAGAACAATGTTGGAAAAGCTTATGCTTATAACATGAGCATACAGTATACAGCAAGCTTTTCTAGCAGTTCATATCTATTGGTTTTGAATGTCATCACCCCCAAGATGTACTACGATGCAGGCCTAGAAGCGATATAATATGGTTTTCAGATCCAATAAAAGTTTATGAGTACAACAATTTGTGGTGTGGAAATTAATTCATCAACACATAATAGACATTTCGTCCTAGTTCCAGTGTCATGTTACTGTGCTCTTCACAAATAGTTCATAATGAAAGACAAAATTGTGGAATGGCAATAAACCACTACATTGTTTCTACAACTGATAAGATCTACTATCTCTATTGAACTCTGTTATTATACATGATCTGAGTCGTAGATTCAAAACTTCAAACTACAAACAAACAATATACTTTACATGGTGCACAACACTCATCATAGATCATACTACTAGCCGATAGATTATCTCTTTACAAACAAAAATCTCTAAACTGAATCTGCCAATGAAAATGGGTATTACTCACATAAAGAACAACCCATTTTGTTTTGGGGATTCAGTTGTAATTTCCTATAAACATCTCAAGGTAAAATGTTTTCTTGACAATTTGTTGTTGTTGCTATTCCCTCCCATGGAGTTATCGGCCAATGCCAGTCTTATGAACTTGTATGACTGTCTGAACTGGTTGGGGGGTCCATAGAGGATGTTGTGGGTTGTTGCTTGACAATTTCAATTTTTTAAATGATCTAGTCCAATGGTTTTTGTCTGTGCCACGAATCGCAGACACTGGCAGTAAAGACCCTGCTTGCAAAGTGGTAGAAGAACATAGACACAACCAAATGGGTGGCACAAAAGGAGTGTGTTTTGATTAAGTGCAAAACAAATAAGGGCGGTGTCTCCTTGGTACGGAGTGTACATGAAGACATCAATTATCAATGACAAGTTTGCATTGAGGAAACACACTGTGGGTGAAAGACTTTCATATACAGCAAGCCATGGGTGATTGAAGCAATGTCAAAATGGTACAAACAAGCAATGCCTGCCTCTCCTGCAAAAAGTGTCAAAATATATTGAGTTTGAGCCTCTTGAGAGACAGCAGCCTGGTCAATGAGTATAAATTATAGATAAGTATGTTAAAATTAAAATAAGATATTGGATGCAGCAAATGTCTACCCTTGCTTATCAAAGCTAACTAAATCATGAGGAAAGCCAATTCTTGTGAGCTTACACTTGTAATGTTAGTAGGTGAAAATCATTGTAAAATGTAACATAATAGAAAAATAATGCCTATACAATACACTATTGACTGCACTACCATCACCCAGGGTTACGATTATTGGAAAAAACACAAGTTAGAGAGGATGAATGCACTTATAATAATAATGTTAATAAATTGATTGATGATGATGTCAAGGTTCAAAAGCATTCACTAAGTAAGGAGTGAATCTACATGGAGCGAATCTATTATCTCTATATGATGCATTGATAATTGCTCCTCATTTCAAATATCCATATTCCATTACCACAAACCACATGATTTAAAAATAAAACCCTCAATAGTTTTTCTCACTCTTCATATTAAGTTTTCCATGACAATGGCAACAAAAGCAAGTACATACAGTTTGCAAAAGCACTATAAATAGAGAGAGTCTTACGATCACAACACAGGTGAAGTAAGAAAATCACTGCGGCAACAAGAGGGGTGGGGGGTGGTGTTGAGAGCAACAAGTACACAGAAACATACAGAGTCTGTGAGAAAGTAGTGTGAGATACGACAGCAGAAGACAGAACTTAGAAAGAGAAAGAAAACTATGTAGACAACACAAGGCTCAGTTGATGCATGAAAGACTCAAATCAGAACAAGCATGATGCTACTTGCAGCTCCATTGGTATCAGAAAACAATAGAAATATAATCCACAACAAATGACAACAGAGAGAGGTAATATTAATATATATGAAGACACAGCAGTTTTCTTTGTACACTACTACTTTATCATGTTTCCCCCCAATTTAGAGCAAGCAAAAACATCTTAAGACTACACAACTCTACACATTGAAGGCACTGATGTTGATGATTTCGATGCAGCACAGCATTATGGTTGAAAACTTTTAACATGATATTTGTCCTCTGCAAAGGAACTCTGTTGGTGAGGAAGACCATCCCAGTATTATTTGATGGGGTAATTGGTTGGTCAGGACCTTGTGTCTCTGTCAGAAAAGTTGATGGACATCTCTTCCAAGAAAGAAAAAAAAAAGGGCCATTGTGGCCAACAAATCCATGGAAAATTTCAACACAATTTTGTTTCTTTGTAATTAATGAATTACTAAACTCAATCCAACATCATAAGGATCGACACCATCCCAGATATCATATCAAAGTGACAATATGGAAGCCCATGTTCAATTCAGCCAATACTTGAGTCAATCAAAATTGTGGGAAAGATGATGTGTTTGCTAAACTACAAAAGTGGCAGCAAGTCCAGCAGATAAGGCTACTTGTCAATGTTTTGTTGTTAAAATTGAATTATTTATAAATTCAAATTTCAATAGAGTTACGGTCCCTTTATACAGCCAACCTATAGAATCGGCCGATTAGTTCACATTTATGTGTATTTGGATAAGTTGAATCAATGAATGGCAGCACATTTATGGCTGTTAAACTTTTTTGAAAAAGGGCATGAATGCAGTCAGAATATGGCTTTAGAGCATACTAGTCACAAGGGATACAATTAGAACAGTCAGATAGTTTGAAAGACAATACAGTGCAAACATTTCACAAGTGTATGTTCTCAGTCCAGCAAGAGAGAAGCGTAACTCTGCAAAGTTTACAAAATATCAGGGAAATGGCGTATATAAAGAAACACTATTATGAAAAAGGAATTCCGAAATTCAACAACATGACGGGTCCCCATACACGTGGGACAAGATCCCAGAGACCATCCTGTGCACAGCTCAGCTCTCCTTCAGCTTGGAGGTCTTTGCTTTGAGTTGTTGGAGGATCCTCAGCACAGGCTGCAGGTACCTCTGGCCTATCTGACGCTGGCGTAGGCCCGGCACTAAGAGGAGGAAAGTCACTGATGGAAGAGGAAAAACATTTTTGTAACGGCATTAAAATTAAAGTCACATTAAAAAGAGATTTTTTTTTACCGTGGCTGAAAATGAAAGGAAACACTGCCTTCATCTCGATGGACAAAGTTGCTATTTATTTCTATGCACACATGAAAGACCTGCCAACAAAATGAAAACCAAAAAAGGCGACATCATGACCCAAAAGTGTACTATTTACCACTGGGACAGTCCCGGGAATACATTACCCGGAATGCAAATCATGTTGTTACATTTCTCTTCACTAACAGTCAGAAGTATATTATACTAGATGATTTTCAATATTGTATTGTTGTTGACAATTGTGCAATGTACTCTTATAACATGTTATGAATACTGTTTTTTTTCTTCATTTTAATGCACTTAGAGCTTGATAAAAAATAAATAAATTATTTTCATCCCTGCAGTCTACATGAAAACTTCACTAACAAATTGATTGCAAAGTTTTCAGAATCAGGAAAGAGTTGTATTGAAAAGGAACATTAGAGTATGTGTACGAAAGAAGTGTTTGTACGTATTTTAACTATTGTATTGCGCCTTGAGGGAATAGGGGAGTGGGCGCATTATAAGTGAACTTCATTATTATTTTATACCCACCAATGAGGTAAGAAAGGAACAGATTGTTCACAAGATTGCCCACCCAGGCAGTCACTGCCAGGAGTCCCATAGTGCCCACAAAAAACTGTGAACACAACAACAATAATATATACTGTACATCAAATCAAAACATATAACACAAAGTGGTGTATGCATCTAATAAAAGCATTTAACAGGAAAAACAAAACAGTATATTGTGTACTACAGATATACGCAAAATAACTAAATTAGAGCCTACATCATAAAATTGACCCAGTTCATTTTCTAAGACTGTAAAAAGCTGTCACTATTGTTGGGTTCACAGGTGAATTTCTGGCCATGTGGTTTCCAAATAAAACTGTTGACAGCTTCTAATAATTTACCCCCCCAAAAAGCTACACCACATGGTATGGGTAATCACTGCTCGTCCCATTATTTCAAGAATAAGAAGAGCAAACTCTTGTGTCCAAAAGTATGTCTCTGACTTAGAACAAAAGAACTGTGCAACACGTCAGCTATTTCTGACATCATTTCCAGATCACACAATGTCAATACAACAACAAAAACTGAACAAACATCTCCTTACACACCATTGATATAACAACAACAAAAATGTGTGTGAAAGCAAAAGTGTAGGATTAGTGCCCCTCACCAGCTTTGCATTGGATTGTCTCATGAGAGCCAGTCCCCTCCAGCAGTCAACTACGTCTTGTTTGATTCCATAGATCTTTTCACAGATGGCAGAGAACTGGAGCTCTTCCTCACCAGTCCTGTCAGATTGTGTCACAAGGAAAGAGAGAAAAGCAAGCTAGTTGGGACGTTTATCTTCGATGTATGAATGCTTTTGGATTCCTTTGTCAACAAACAAGTTATCTATTCACAGACTTACAAGAAAAATGAGAACAGAGGTGAGTGATGCAAGGTTTCAATAAAGTAAAACAAATGGATGAGCAGATCTGACATGGACTTGCACTGACTCAGACTGCATGGTGCTTGACTCTAATGTCAAATAACCAGAACAATTGTAAGGAAAATGTATAAAAATCCTAATTTTTAGATTAAACAGGAAGAAACAAGAAATAGAAAAAAGAACAGTCAAGGAGTTCAGTGTTTGTATTGTCAGCACAGAGAAGTGTCAGAAATGATTATCATCATTGGATGGCACAGTGACAACAGCAAGGTTTAAGTATGTGAAGTTCAAGAAGAATCTAGCCCAAGGTTAAAATGATTCAACAAGCAACATCCTTATGTAGCAAACTGGACAAAGAAAGAGAATGATGACTTAAATGTAAAGAGAGAAAACAGGAATGGTGAAATTGGAGAAGCAAGTAAAAAGAAGAAAAAAATAAGAAATCCAACAGCTCTGTAAAACAGTCAAGGAGAAAAAAGAAAAGGGAAGCCAGATCATGTTTAAGCCAGTGAGTTCAAATACAAACTGATGCTCACCATGTTTTGTATCCCGTGATTGAAGGGCCAATGAAAGGAATGACAAAATCTGCAATCCCAATCAACATGCATGCAAGAGAAATTGTTGTAAGGGTAGAGAGGTCCAGAACCCACACAATGCTGGAATTGAAATAAAGCATACAAGATAAAAGAGATGATAAAAGTAAAAGTACACAGTGGAGAAAAGGGAATATTTACTTTGTGTTCATCTTTGAATTGACTCTCAATCTATTCATCTAAAATGACATAAAATTTCAGTTCATTAACAAACACTACACTATTTTCATGCACAAGAGAGAGAGAGATCAATATGAATGAGAATGAAAGTCCAATGAGCTGAAACATTAAGCAAAATGTAAATGATTGCCAGAATAAGGTTTGAAATGTACATTACGAATCATTACATTATATCTATAATACTTTTAAATGTAAGAGATTTTCACACTATTTTTCGATGTGTTTCTTAAAACTATTAGGAACAAATTGGCTTCATGCTGTATAATCCTACATCATTTGTAAAAAGATACTATCTAATCTATCTTTTCTAAGCATAAAGTCAACGAAATCTAATAAAAAGACTAATGTTAATTATACTCACGAATATAGAAAAGTGGTGACAGCAAAAATCACTGCAGGAAAGTAGGAAAGATCCCATCGAAGAAGACTTGCAATAGGTAGAAGAAGTTCTCTCCAACCCTCCAGGTCATGCTTCACTTCCTGGACAGCATCAGAAAACTCTCCATCACCGTGGCCACCTGCATCACCATACTGGATGCACACACACAAACAATTGAAAATCAATACATTTACTTTCTTACTAGAGCTACACTCAATACTGCTACTGAACCGAGTGGCCATTAGAGCAATTGTTTACTGTTCTAATAAATAAACGTTAGCCATTTAAGTTGACAGTAATCAATTATATTTGTGTAGTCAGTAGTCAGTTAGTGTGACAGACTGTAAAAGATAGTCATCATAGTCAAGATAGTCATCATAGTCATTGTGTAGTAAGTGTTTTTTGAGGCAGTGATGATTATTTATTAATACTGTAACTATATATAATAAAACAACAATCCAATTTCTTGATCCAGGTTTCTTCAAGAGCGGTCAAAACCCTCTACTTCTACTTCTGGTATTTTATTTATTATCCTGTTATAAAATGTAGTTGGCAGTTTCCAGATTCCAGACTATCTTCTGTTGACCAAATTAATAAGTATAAGTCACCAGCAAAGATTGCAGTAATACACAGCATTTTGGAAGATGTTCAAGATATAATTTCTCTACATATTTATAAATTAACATGATTCTTCTTAAAATGTTGTTTTCTTGTGAGCGACCACAATCAACTGCGGGGTGGGGTGTTTATAATATAGGTAGGTGGTGATAGTGATAGTTTAATTCTGAATTTTGCCTGGACAGCAGCCGTGACTGGCCACTCTTCGTCCATTTCAAACTCGAACTGCTGGTGCTATGAATGATGGGATTTTTAACGTGCACACGGGACCTCCAAGAAGACTATCAAGGAGAACGGGGGGCTGAAAAAACACATGCAACGAGATTATAATAAATCAATGTATCTAGAATCTAGATCTACTAGATCTAGAATCTAAGACGGACGTGACGAAACGATGGGGCCGCCATTCGTACACCTAGAAATCTATAGTGCCTAACGCCCCAGCTGCAAGTTTAATAAGTATTACGGTATTCACCAACCCTTGTCGCCTATCCAAGATGGGGGACTAGATTAGATCTAGATCTAGATTTAAACAAAATAGAATAGAGTAGTTAGTAGACGATGCCATCCTTGGCTCAACTTCACCTACCACTCACTAGACTAGATCTGACTTCTGCTGTTACTGTTACTGTTAGTGTGAGTGTTAGCAATCTAAAGATAAATAAAGTTTAAAAGCCTACCGACAAATCGTGACGAGTTTGGTAAGATCTTGGGGTGGAGAAGGATGCCATCTCTCTCTTGGGGCCTAGAATTAGAATTTGAGTCTGTTAGAGTTCTCTTCTTGCCTACTGACTGACACTGCTGACTGAAGGCTCTGCAATTCAATTCTTATGAACTTAATAAGTTTAGTTTAGATCTAGACCTTGTCTTGTAATTGTAAGTATTTAGAGATTTACTAGACAAATGCAACTTTCTCCTGAGCCAATCTGAGAATTGCTGTGTTGTTGCAGAAGGGTTTTTTCAGTTTTACTTTTTTCTGCTTCACTGTTTGGCCAAAGTTCAGGAAAAGCCAACCGTAAACACTGTGCTTTTAATAGATCCTTGCTAAAGGCCTTATCTAGGCTAGGCCTAACTTGACCGAAAGTTCAGGGAAGGGAGTCGACCAAGGTTGGCTAAAGGCAAAATGGTTGTGTGAATAATGTATTGATGTAGATCTATTGGGTTCATGAACTGTATGCATGGAGGGATCCTCTTTTTGTTGGAACCGAGACAGGCATCCGTACCCGTACCAAGACTTCAGTCTCCATATTACAACTTACAACTTTAGAATATATAATCAACACAGTAGGAGTAGGTCTCAAATATCTCTATCCAGATCTAGATTTTGTTGCTTCTTGTTCTTTTTTTAATGTTGAATAATTTGCAACCATTTCTTTTTCTACATTTTTGGTTTCACATGTTTTTTACTCAGTACCGATACCTAGATCAGAGGGCAAGATCTCTAGTACTAGTAGTTAGTAGCCAAGGCCAGAGAGCTTACATATAGAGAGAGATCCGACGAAGCCTGGTCTCGCGTATGGTCTGCTGTAGCTAGGCCAGGAAACAATGTAGAGGTACACACAGCAATACGGCGGACAATAAGTAACGTTATATAGCAAAAACTGCGCACATTACCATTTGCTTTATGCAGTGAATTGCAACATTTTAAACGGGTGGATGTGAATGAAAATGTACTTGACTTGTATCAGAATGACCAGAATTTCATACCATTTGTCCATGTATCAGTTTTCAATAGGACACTTCCATCATGTATTCTTATAGTTATATAGGCCTACATGTTACCCATGTCTCTCTCTCTCTCTCTCTCTCTCTCTCTCTCTCTCTCTCTCTCTCTCTCTCTCTCTCTCTCTCTCT
>JAUELK010292317.1:0-14633 GCA_031471215.1 Gastropteron pacificum | reverse complement strand
ATGTATGTATGTATGTATGTATGTATGTATGTATGTATGTATGTATGTATGTATGTATGTATGTATGTATGTATGAGGGAATAATAATGCAAAATAAATAAATAATGATTTATCATATAATCATAAGAGCAATTGTTGAAAAATAATACATGTAGTTATAACAGTATACCGGATATAAATATAAAAGAAACATTAAAAAGAAGCAAAAAACCTTGCTGTAATAGTAGGTAATGATAATTTGACATCTCAAAGCAAACAACAAATAAAGAGTAAGAATTTTGAAAATATGTTTTATTTCAGTAATTAAATTGAGATGTAAACCCCCCATATTCATAATAGATTTGTACCATAAACCATACAGGACTCAAAAATATTGAAAAGCATCAATATCATTGCTATGCCCTACACAATTCACATCAAAGAGGAATGCTTAAGTTGAAACTGGACTGACATGCTAAATCTTACTACTCAGATAGGCATTCTATTTCTATGGTTAGTGCATTTTCACGCCTAAAAAAAAAAAGTGCGTAGCAGGTAAAGCTCACACATGTTGGTCTGTATCTCAGTGTCAAAAGCCCTTCAGTTGTGTGCTGGGGATGCGCTAGAGGAGGCTACTATTCTTTTACAAAGAAAAGACTAATGTCCACTCTCATCCTCTCTGCTTTTAACGTGACAAGCCTGACTCACTCTGAAATAATCCAATTAAAGGCCTCCCGAGAGGAGTCTTGGTTGGCTTGCTTGAAAGGCGCCAGCCTAAAACAACAAACTGACACATACTTGCACTGTGTGAAGTCAGGTACCTATTTAACACCTGGATGTGCTACATTCTTTATATTTTAAGTCTTTTTTTTCCCAAAGAGTACTCCTTCCACACATCCAGGTCTAATCCCAGAACCTTTTGACTCAAGAGGCTGCCACACTTGGCCACTAGACCAATAAACCAAACTTCCAAGATTTTGCTCACCTGCTGGTTAATTAATACTACAGATACTATACAGATATCTACATGTATGATAATCACAGCATTACATAAAACCACCACCAAGTTATATACAGTGCAGATATTAATCGGCACATACATGACAAAATAAAATATGTTTAATAACATAAGAAAGACCTATGGAAATTTGGAAGGCTTGGGTACTAAAACACTAATATGGTAGTATGGCACAATACATACCATGTCCAATTGTTGACTCACTCTCCTTAAATCAAATGTGAGCAAAATACATGTACAATCTTTCAGATAAGATACATTGTGTAAATTACTGTTTGTTCTTTTCCAATACATATTAACCTTCGAAAATATGATGAAGCAATTCACTCTAAACAAAAAAAAAGCAATACAGTGAAAATTGTATACAAGTTTGTGTTACAAGAAAGAAAAAAAACCCTGGAATGATACGAATATAAAAAGGAATTCAGTCTTAAGCAAAAGCTATCTACATGTCTGGTTGAGCTTTTCATCAATTGTAAAACAAAACAAAATCTGCTTCTTGAAATAGAAAAACACATGACATTTCCGTCAAAATAATCTGTGATCGATTTAAGCAATATGAACAAAAATGAACTGTTTAAAATGTACTAATCTTTCCTGAGATGCATAAAAACACACAATAAAGAAGATATTTACTATGGAAAACTCCCTACCTGAACATAATTTGGGATGTTAAGTAATTCTGATAACATTGAACACAAAGACAGGTATAAACCAGGTGTTATATCCATTATACAACACAATGAACATACAGTAAGAACACATCCAGAGACAATAATCTTTTGACATACCTTGAGACAGCATTTTACATTTCTTTTTAAAATTCCTTAATAATCCTTATATTATAATAGCGTTATATTTTCAAGTAATTCTAAAATGTTCTAACATTGTCAGAATATACACACATTGTAAAAGGTCCAGCAGAAAATATGACAGCAAAGCAAACAATCAAACACAAAAATAAACAAACACTTAAGAATTGATAGAAACAAATCTAAGAAACATCCAACGTCTAAATTATAAAAGAGTACACTGTAATTACAAAATGACACACCAAGCTGACATTAAGAAAACAAGAACAAGTTTCTTTTTCCAGAAAAAAACAAAAAAACAATTTAAGTTGCAAGAGTGAAAAAAAGAAAGAAACAAAACAAAACCAAGGTGGGAAAGTAGGTCTCATCTCACACTTTACGCACAACAACTGTTGTCGAAATATAGCGGACCCTGGCCTCCTCCTCCTGACTCAAAAAATAATAATTCGTATACATCTGTACGATTTTTGACATTTTACAAACTTTTCAATCATCTTTGAGTCTAATTGCTTTTGATTCTCTTTGTCCCTTTCAAAATAAAAAATGTTTTAAAAAGTCATGACTACCAGGTGAGGCTCTATACAACTTCACACAAGCCATAAATAAATCTCATATAAAGAAGGGGTGCTCAATTTGTAATCAGTAGGATTTACATCTCTCAAAAGTACATGTATGTAGTGCACAATCTTTCATAATACAAATATGTATTTATTTACACAACAGTGATATTAAATTCGTTTTTTGATCAGCTCCTGAAAAAATAAAACCATAACAAAGAAACAAACAAAAACCAGGACTAAAGCCATTAAATGAAAATCTTGTATATGGTTTAAAAAGAGCAAAGGTATAAATGCAATTTTGAAGAAAACAATACTTTTCCCGGTATAGCTTTACATTCTGATACCATTGTTGAATGAATTAAGTACATCTTGTATCTTTTTTGTCTGTCTCAAAAATATGTTACTATAAAAGAAAACAGCAGGCCTATTTTACATTTGCACTGCAGCTTATTCTACAGCAAGCTCATGGTTACTATCATCCTAGCATGCCTGACTCATTCCAGAACAATTTCAACCACTAGCAGGTAGTTTTGTCTGGATGCCACCCACATCAACATATGGACATGGTCTTTCATAGTCTATAGTTGGGTACATATTTTATTCATGATTGGTGAGACAATTGTGATAAAAAAAACTCTTTCCACGTGTATTCTTAGGTCTTTTTCATCTTTCAAAATGGATTTTCTGTGTCTGGCCATAGAAAAACACTTATTATCATTCACAATGGGAAGAAAGAAAGAAAGAAACACAAACACTTGTCTATGTAATCCCATGTAGGACATCTAACGAAAACAAGAAAAAAAAAGGATATTAAAAAACACAACTATCAAAAATAGAATTACATAAAAAGGGAGATCATTTCAATTTTGAGATTTAAAAAAGTAATTAGAATCTCTTTCGGTACAAAATTGAGTATAAAACAAAGTACATGTAAAGAGCGACTGCTCAAGTTGGCAGGCATATCAACTGGCCAAAAGTGAAAAAGTGTTAGTGTTTGCTGCATCATTTACATTCTCATCTACATTTAAGGATAGTAATTAACTGGCAGTGCATCATAACAATAATAATAATATTTCAGTCCCTTCAATCTCATTCTCATAATGATCTACATGTACATAATGATATCAATGCAGCTAAATTCAAATTCCAGTTTGCAAGGAATAGGTTTGGAATAATCAAAAACCTGATTTTTCACATTTTGTACAGAGGAAATTATGTCATTTCTTTGTGATTTTTTTTACATTTATAAATGTGTACAAACATTCATCTCTGTGTGCATTTTTTTCAAAATTGATTTTGAAGGGCTGATTAATGATTTTGGAAATTGTGTTTATAAAAAAAAAAACTACAGCAGAAAAAAAATATATAGTTTATATGAGGGTGGATTGATGTCATGAAATTTGCACACAAAGTGTCTCAACAGACATCCTAAGCTTTCATTTCATTTGGTATATTATTTGTTTTTGGAAATTCATTATTTTGGAAAATATCACAAAACAGGCCAGACTTTTCAATCCACCCTCGTGCAATGAGCACACAGTATAAAACAATGGCTTTTTACAGATCTTGCATTTTGCGTAAAACTTTTAGCGTATCTAGCGCAGCATATATGCGCTTAGAGCCAGGTACTAATAATATCAATACACATACATTACTCTGAATTCCATTCCTGTATGAAAACAATGGTTGTGAACCATGAAAAAAAAATATTAAGGAAAAAGACAACACAGAATGTTGAAGAGTATCACAAATCCTTTTGTAGAATCACGCAGACAAAATGGCCATCAAAAGACCGAAAGTACAAAAAAGACATCAAAACATCAATGTTTCCAAACAATATAAAAAGACAATAATGATTTCTGAATACAAACAAATACTGCATTTTTTTCATAGGGTAATAGAAAATTAAATCATTCACATTGGCTGCAACATTAATGACACTTACATGGCAGCTTGAGTCTTCGCTGACCATTGAGAATGAAGAAGAAGAAGAAGAAAAAGAAGAAGAAGAAGAAGAAGAAGAAGAAGAAGAAGAAGAAGAAGAAGAAGATTGATATTGACTGAAAGATCTGACGAGACTTTAGACCTTAGATTTCTAAAGTCACAAGATACTAGAAGGTACTAACATTGAATATGGAAATTGTCCCATTCAGATCATCAATATAACCGGATAGTTTGCAATTTTCACTAGGCACTAGTAAACATTTACATGTATGTAAGACTTTCTATTCTGTAATAGCACTCAATCTCATCACCCTATGTTAGTAGTAGCTTGGTTTGGGAGAATCAGTTAATACCACAACGAACTAGGGAAAGCGTTAGGGGGAATTATAAAAATGTTCACACCTAGATGTTTGTGATAAGAAGTCAAAAGCTTTAACAATGACTCACTGAGCTTAAATGACACATTCAAATGACAGAACATGATTTCAATCTTCACAGTATCTTCACAATCTTAGCAAGAACATACAAAACATTTTTTGAGATCACATAAAATTCAGAACATTCACAAAACTAGCTGTACATCTATTCTAAGAATGTTCTCACTAAACTCACCAATGAGAGCAAGAAATTCTTTAATAGGGAAATAAAAAAATGTATCATGTTAGAGCATGACATTTTGTAAAATGGTAATAGAAGTATGTTTTACTTCTTGTTTAAAAAAAAATGAACATAAACATGTCTCAAAACCAACACTTTTGCTTCAAAACTACATCTACAGGCGGTCGACTCTGTCTATGTAATTAGATATTTCAATGAGATTGTTGTCTGGATCTCGTACATAAAGAGATTTGATGCCTCCAACAGCGCCAGTCCGTTCAACAGGTCCTTCAATGATCGATACTTCACACGCCTTGGTACATTTCATGTGGAAAAAACAGATGTATGTTTAATGGAAATAGCCTTTCAAGTCAAAATGAAAGGTATGGGCTAAAGTCCAGTTGCCTCCCTTGTTATTGAAAATAATGTGCCGGACTCTTCGCCATGCTAAAAATGATATGACAAGCAGTGATGGAGAAGTGTGTGACTGTGATGGCCTCTTATGCAAGAGAGTGCAGCTCATTGGAGCGAGGTTGGCGCAAACAGACTTTGTTGAGTTGGCTGACATAGGAAAAATATGGGACCGGACAAAAAGTAAAAATTAACTTTTTTAAAAGGTGGTATCTTAAGCGAGTTTATTTTATCTGGATTCTTGTACAATATACATTAATTTATCACTGCTTTCAACAAGAGAAACAGGTATATCTTTGAATTGATGCATGTTGTTTAAGAAGTCATAAAATTCAATATTTAATGGCTCACCTCAAGATGTTTCTCCACTTGTTCTAAGGGTGCATGGGTTATGAAGCAGAGGTCTGCGGATCCAGGAGTTGGTGTTATTGCCTTTGGCTCAAACTCCTTGCCAACAACATGCAGGTTGATTTTCTGTTCACCATAGTTGAGCGCTTTGCGTCCACCCTAGTATGTATACAAACATTTGATAATGAAAAAGTATGGACAGTAGTCTTTCTCTGTTGTATTAAACCACTGTCAAGTGGATTGAAAATGACGGGGGGGGGGGGGGGTTAAGCTTAGGTGGTAAATGAGTAGGTTGATAAAATAATGTTATAATCTCATGGTAGCCCTACAGCATTAAATCATGTCTACATTCATTTTCAAAGGACTAAATATTCTTCTTCTTCCTTGTAGGTGAACAGTCAACAAACTGATTCTGCTGCTGTTGGGTGTGTATGTAGGGTGTGAAATAGGGTTTAATTTGAAATTTGCCCAGTAATCATTATGTTCATGATGAATTTTATTAATAAACCCCCACCTGCTGCATTGGCAATGTTAATTACAAACTATTATTACCTTGAATGTAGTTGCCTCCATGCCCAAAACTTGTGTGTAGAACTCCACTGTTTTGTCAAGGTCCCTCACTGTCAACACCAAATGGTCCAGATGGGTGATTTGGAAGATGCTTGAGGCACATCTTTCTTGCTTGACTTGAGGGCTGATACCTCTCGCCAAAGGTCTGGAAGTTTGCTGTAGAAACAAAATGGAAACAACACAGGTTACAAAAAACAACACTAGAGAGATCTATATCTGTGTTTTAACAAGTTTGTCATTTTTAAGCAATCAATATTTCACCACTGCAAAAAACTTAATAATAGGCCTAGATTAGATCTCTAGGCCTAGATCTATATATTGTCAAAGATTTCAGATAATGTTTGTTTTCCTCCTCTAACACTAACAGAGGGCTAGGCAGGCAGTGTGTTTGTTGGCCAAATCCCAGAAGACTGTGTATGAAACTGAAAGATTCAGCGGTCAATCATCTCATAGTCATAGCAAACTCAAAGAGCTTCCATCTGATCTGCATCGACATTGATCTAGAATTTAGTCTAAAAAGGCCTAGAGGCCTAGACATCTAATGTGACATGTGGTTCTCCAGACTGTTCTGACTAAATGAATAGTGTTTTCTTCCACCATCGATTTGACATTTTCTTCCACCATGGATTTGACCATAGGCCTACGACTGACCTACTAAGAAGACCAGGTCATGTAGAGTAGAGTATTGACTTGAAGAAGAAATTGACTTACCAGCAGATGCAGGGATCTAGATCTAGGTATTCTACTGCATCCTACTCTAAGCGCAAAGGTCGCCAGTGATTTTATCATGACTAATTGTCTTGTCAAGATATATTTCGCTCTGAAAATGATTAGAGATCTTTATTGTATTAGAGAATTTCTAATCACGATTAGACTCTAGGCTAGGGGCTTTTAAACTTTTTAGAACTTGACTTGACTGACTCTAGATCTAGACCTAGACATAGATGTACTGAGTCCTCAGTTGTACTGTTGTGTAATGAAAATGACGGTCTTCACAAGCGTAATATAAGGTGTGCAAGCGAATAAAAAAGAACGGGGGAAAGAAGGAGGTTCAGTGTTAAAGCAAGGGGATTAGATTCTAGCCTCGGTAGTCTAGCCTGCGTCCTGTTTCAGACGGTTTCTTATTATGTTTTTGTTTGTTTTCTTCCGGGAAGGGAAAGATTCTCAATCTCAACTTGAAAGGAACTAAGGTCAGAGGTCATGTCAAAGGTTGTATTGTAATGTATCTTTATCTTGAGACGCAGAGGTCGTGGTGGACCTTTGTTGACATCATAGAGATGGTTGACATACATGTAGTTTAGCTTTCCTTCTTTATTGTTTCTTATTACTGGGTTTATTCTGTTCTTTTTTTCTACTCATCGCATAGAGACACATAATAATACATGGAGGCGGCGTTGAGCCTGCTCGCTCTTGCGTCGCTACGTTTTCCCTGCGCGAGGCGACGACCCCATTTGAGACGAGGCTCGGCGGCAATTACTCTGCATAATATTATGGCAAAGGGCCCTGTACTTCTTTTCTGTACAGCGGCACTTGTCTACATTGAAAATAATGGTCTTTGACTTTTGTGAAGGAAAATTTGCATAATTTAGGAACGTGGAAGGAGGAATTTTAATCAATCAGAAAAAGAATGATAGCCGGAGTTACAGTTTTAATGAAGTAAGAAACAACGTTAATAGATAATGTTGTAAGAACTCTGATACGGCGTGAGGATCACAACAACAATGATCTGCAACATCGTATTTTGTTTTTAATGACGCCATCTACTAACAAAGCCATACTGTGCGTAATGCGTAATGTGTGTGTGTGTGCGTGTGTGTGTGTGTGTGTGTGTGTGTGTGTGTGTGTGTGGGTGTATGTGTTCGTGTGAGTGTGTTTGTGCGCGCGCGTGTGTGTGTAGCATGTGAGAATGCTAGTAGTACGTTTATATATTAATGTTTGGGTAATAGAAAAAAACTGAACCAAAACGAATTCCGAACTTTGGACAATGTGAGTGGATAATTATTATCAACAAAGTTAATGATGATGATGATGATGATGATGATGATGATGATGATGATGATAACAACTACAATAATAATAATAGTAATAGTAATAATTATAACAGTAGTATAATGATGATGATAATAATAATAATAATAACCATAATAATAATAATAATAATAATAATAACAATAATAATAATGATTGGATCAATAAAGTGTATCTTATCTCATCTTATCTTATCTTATCTTATCATAATAATAATAATTAAAACAAAATACGTATAGGCCCTAGTAAGCCTAGCCGAATTGATAATAATGATAAATAATAACCGTTTCAGTGATTCGTGATTCTAAAGAAGAGTGACAAGGTCCACGTGTAGGGCTTATAGTTTGAAGATCCAAGCCAAAAAGAAAAAGCCGTGAAAACAACAACAACCAAACAATGGTTCTGGTACGCAGTGTAGTAAGGCTTCGTGTTAAAAAAACATCAACAAGCCACACCACCCATGTAGGCCTAGTATTTCACACCAACGGACTATGAGTATGTAACCACCACCCATGTAGGCCTAGTATTTCACACCAACGGACTATGAGTATGTAACCTTAACTGTGAATCGGTTCAGAATCAGCCTAAAAAAATGCGTAAAGGTCACTGTTATGGGCATCTTCAACTTTAATCTTGGATCGGTCTTCGGGTGTATAATAACACTTCGTTAAAGGATAGGTAAGGGGTAAAGAGTCACCGAACTGAGCCTTATCTTAAACACGTGAGGGACGTGACGCAACACCGCGTATATTTTGAACACTGCCTTGAGAAAGACTGTCCATCGGCACTTCTTTGAAGGATCATTGAACATTACGAAGATGTTTACACCTACGTAACTGTTTCATTTATTCACGCCCTTCAGTTTGTTATGTTGTGTTATTCTCATTCTCAACTGCCCTTTCTTTGTTTCTGTAGTTAAGTTAAACCAGAGAGCTTGATGAAACTAAAGAGTTGACTGGTCTCTCTGTCTTTGCCTCTGTCTGATCGACAGAAAGTGCTTAACATAATATATGTACATTATATCCTCGTTGAAGTGTGAGGAATCTTGCGCAGACGACTTCCTTGACGTCGAGGACGTGAACGTGTGGTCCTATGACAACGATCTAGAGAGTAATTGGTGACGTCGCACGTAGTCATGGCACCTTCGCGGCGCCAATGAAGTCATCTGCGCAAGGTGCATACCTACATGTACAAAAAAACCCAGATCGTGTTGAGTACAGTATTGACGTGATCTAGATTGAGTTGACTTACCCGTAAATACAGGGAATTACTGCATCCTCTAAGCATGCGATCAAGTTAATAGTGCAATATCTTTGGTAGTAACACATTTCAAAAATCATCTGAATTAATAATAATTGATTTGAAAGTACTCTGTTCAATCCAAGAACTCAACGACTGGTCATGGACCTTCTAAATTCAAAAGCAAACGTACCATAATTCAGAGGGGTCAGCCGCCAGAGAAGAATAAAATCATAAACACAAACACACCGATACCTTGGGACAAAGCAAACTAATCTCAGAGTATTTTTCTTTCAAGTGCTACATAATATCTTGTCATTTCGATTGTAGGTGATGGTATGCTTGTCATGTAGGCCTTGGTTCAAGGTTAATCAAACAAGCCGGCCAGACCACAAAATAATGCAAATACACGCGTTCCAGTATGCCAATGAATGCATGAAGTAGAAAGCAGATTATGTAACTTAAATGGTGAGGTTATGTGACCGTGGGCCGGTATTGTTCATGTACCAGCGCATGATAGTCCCAGTCCTAGGAATAAGCAGGCAAAAACTTGGGTGGCAGAGAAACCAATTTCAAACCTCTGGAGCTGTTTTCAAATCAAATTATATCTTTGATAGGTACAAGTAATTGACTCGCAGCTAAAGGATGTTATGTATTAATACTTGACCCTTATCTTTAAAATGCGGTGGTGCCGCTAGCGCCTGATTAATACATGTACTCGTAGGCCTAAAATATCACAAGAGAACTGGGTAATGTACCCGATAAATCAAAACTGTAACAGCATAAAGAACATGCCAAAGGAACAACGAAGGCAGGAGAAAGCGTGGAAGACCTTCAGTCTGTTACATGAACAACGTCACCAAATTGACCCATCTCTCCACAAGTGGATTTTGTTAAATGCGAGATAGATGGCGCAGAATCACTAGACATGTTCAAGGCAGAAACCATAGTTCCTGGTGATGCCGACAGACAGACCTAGTTATTTTCAGTAGCCTCTCAGCATGTATTTCAACTGATTGACCTGTAAAGGGGCTCTCTCCAGCACCCTGCCAAGATCTTTCCCTGTCTATAACACCCTCCAACGCCCGAATAGGGTGATGTAGAGGGAAAATACGCTTACGGAATTTGACAAGAAAAAACATTCCCCAAAAGTATGGGAACAAAGTTTTCCCGGTTCTGGCTCCCATTATTTGGAACAGTCTCCAACAAAACATCCACCAAAGTGAATCTTTGTACATGTATATGTTTAAAAAGAAACTGAAAACACATCTCTTTACCATGTATTTTGGCCTAGACACTGTTAAATTGTATTAATCTGGTTTTACTCCTTTTCCTTGATAGTATTCATATCTGTGTACTGGCAATATGTATACAGTGTATTATAGCATTTTCTTTAGATGTCATTATATGTCTTTATTTGTATTTGATTCATAATATAATATTCTGTGATCCTCATTTTATAGTATTGATGTTCATTGTTATTATGTATATCCGCCTAGACATTGTTAAACAATCTGGTTTTACTCCTTTTTATTGGAAATATTCATACCTTCATACATAAGAATATTCCTTTATTCATATGTGATTCATGATATTTAGCTGTAGCGTATTTTAAATACCATTATATCATCTACATGTATTGTGATTGTAACGCCTTAAGCTTGATAAGAAAAGCCGAAATGCAAAATAGATAAATAAATGAACTCATTAAAAACATTGACACGAGAAAAAAAGCCTACAGGTAACCAGAGCAACCAATTGGTAACTTTGCAAATATTTTGTTAGTGAGATAAAAATCTGCCATGAAAGATCAGCCTTGATACATGTAAATCATTAAATGACCTACAATTAAGTATATTATTAATTGGCTTGTATTGTGTTTCAACCCAGTGAGTTACACAACACTCCCTCACTCCATTGACTGGCCAATCATAGGGCAGACATGGAGGATGAATTTTGTGCCGATGATTGCCAGCTTGTCCTGTCATGTATATTCTGACCAGAGTCTGGCTGTCCAGTCATGTCCACTCTTTCACATTGTCCGTCCAGCACTTTGCTGATTGAGCGACATAGTTTCTAATAACGCCTAAGAGGCATATAAGGATCATATTCTTTTTTTGAAAAGTGTTTCTGATATGTACACACAACAAA
The DNA here is from genome assembly GCA_031471215.1 of Gastropteron pacificum. Classification (NCBI taxonomy): domain Eukaryota; kingdom Metazoa; phylum Mollusca; class Gastropoda; order Cephalaspidea; family Gastropteridae; genus Gastropteron; species Gastropteron pacificum. The sequence continues at coordinate 2,976 of JAUELK010292317.1, read as the reverse complement.
AGCAACAATAAGTCAACAATTTCATTCAAAGAGTAAAATTTTATTCTTAATATTAGGCTAAAGGTAAGTAATAATTGGTTACATTTTCTAAAAAAACTAGATTGCTTAACCACAAGTTATTGAAAAAACTTTTGCGTTGAAAACCAATAATACACCCCACTGAAAAAATATACAAATAGATTATATTTATTAAAAAACATGAAGCCAATTTGTGCATTTAAAAATGGAAAAAACCATAACCTTGCACATCAATTGAGAAAAAAAAAAAAGGATCCTGAAATGCTAAACAAAAAGGAAGTAATTGGTACTAAATATATGCCTAGGTATAAACCATGTAACAACACTACAACATAATAATATGCAAATAAATAAAGATAGATACAATATTGAGCAAAATGATGTGTTATTTTTGGCTACAAGAACATTTCTCTATCAGGCCAGATAACAATGTTGTGTACAAGAATTTCTCTATATAGTACACAAATCAACAATAGGCCTCCTATGTAGGAAAAGCAAAATGTCATGAGTAAACACAAAGACATGTAAAGAAACAAACAAAAAAAAAAAAATTCTTGAACCCAGGGAGAAAAAAAAATAGAATACAGAAACTGTAAAAGACAGGACGACTTTTGATTACTTCATCAAGCAGGTTTTAAATAAACCCAACACTGATAAGTCTTGCAATATTTCTTACATTGGGAAAAAATACAACTTTTTCTTATGACGCGTGCATTTGCCCAAATGTAACTCCTTTTCATCAAAACAGTAGACAAATGTGATTTCACATAAAATGTTATAATCATAGTTAAAAAAATTATATGTAACAGATTAAGACAAATAGTATGGACTATAATAAGTTACTTTCATTGCATGGAATTAATGTAGAATGCAAAGTCAAAATGTAACAATTAACATACATTTATATGGAATGTATTGAATTACAATTACATCAACAAAATATAAGCATATCACTGAGGAGATTGTCAAAGAAAACAACAAAAGATTGTCTTCAGGATCTTAAACCAATCCATAATTACAGATGTAATGAATAACATAAATATGGCTAGCCTATCTAAGGTACCGACTAAAATAGATACTGTAAGTTTATGAATAAGTTTTAAAAACCAATAATAAATTAAAAAAGGTGCAGTTTACCATTTTCAGGCCATTCTGTGATGGTATAATTGTTCATCATAGTAACTACATGCATATAACCATTGATTGCAACAATTCAGGCAGACTAATACCATAATCTGTTGGCCTATTCTTGAAAAATGTATTTTGGCACATTTATGTAACCCATTTCAGGGGTAAAAGTAAAAGGGTACCTGACTAGTTTCTTATAATTCTGAAGACACATTACAACAAATATACACAGAAGCAGGAACAAACTATGTGTTAACAGCGAATGCAAGATAAGATTCCACTAATATCAATCCAACACCAAAGCCTACAATCATGTTTTATAATTGAATATCAATTTTATACATTTTATATATATATATCATAATAGTTAATATCCTCTACACAAATTGCTGCCATTGGCATTTGTCAATTATAAAATTATGAATTTCTTCAAGTAAGGAGCTTGACATCATTACAAATGCATAATATACAGATATTTAAAGATTCCTTATCTACTATTTGAGAACAGTGAATGATCAAAAAGTCTTTCAAACATCAAACAGGAATTTAAGTAAAATCTAGCGAGGTAGAAATCTAACAATGTTTTTGCAAAATTACAAATCTGTTTCTTCAAAGGCAGTGTGAATATAAGATTTAGCATTGGCTCACTAAGAAAACAAAATGCTAATGCTAAATGCATGAGTGAGTACATTCTTACTCTTTTGTCCACCACACATGTCACCTGTAGGCATCTCCAGTGATCAAAATAATGGCACTCTATTTTTCTAGGCGAAGAAGTTAGAATTGAATTTGGCAACGAACGCATGACTCCAATTTAAGCAATGAAAAATTTGTTAGGCAGAGAAGTTGTTACAAAGATGGATTATATTATGAAAAGTTGTAAAATATAGAAAAATACAAAATTGCGTCTAAATATTTCAACAACAGACAATAGAGACAGCTTTTGGCACAAGGTAAGGCAGTACTTTTTTACTTGGGTGTACCCAAAAGAGTTGGGCACTTAGAAAAATTATAAAATGGTACTGTTTTGATTAATGCCATAATTAACAGTGATAGAAGCCTTCCTACCTCTTTGTAAAAACACTTAAAACAATATTCCATTTCTGTGTAATACATGTCATCCATTAACGGCCAATTCATAAAGTAACACACTTTTTATCAAAGTGAATATAAGACACTTAACATAGTAAAACCTAAAAAGTCATTTTCAAAATACAATAGTCATAGAAACTTGAATAAAGTAAAATAAAAAAATATGTATTTGTGTACAGTTCAAATGTTAAAATATCTTAATCACAGAAACTTTGAAAAGTTACAACAATATGACAAGAAATGTGTACATATCTTGTAAAAAAAGAATGTTATGTCTATGCTGTTGACATCTTTGTAGCTCTCTAGTAACGGTATCCAACCCTGGTTCTTTTCAGATCCTTAGTCAGGTCATCAATGGACTTGCTGTAGGATCTGTAAGCACTGGATAAGCGATTGGCCCTTGTTTTCTCCATCTCCTGAAACACAAAGATGTCGAAATTGAAATACACACACTTTTGGTAATCCTGTAATTCACCTGAGTTTATTACCTGTACTGAATGCAGTTGGTTTACCAAAGTTTCTGGATGAGAAACATGCATCAATGAAGACTATTCCTTTGCTTTCTTTTTTTCATTCTATTTTTCTTTTACAGTAGAACCCAGATATCTCGATGTTTCTTAACTCGACTTTCGGCTTTAGTCGACTTCATTTGGAATTCCTGACTTTTTCTCTATACAGTATTACTACGTCGACATCCAGTAAGTCGACATTTTTTACCTCTCTTTTCTCTTATGTCGA